>MU227831.1:2205703-2218489 GCA_018584345.1 Thuja plicata | reverse complement strand
GGGGGGGGTGAATCAGTTATCAGTTGCTTCAGTCTCTTTTTACTTCTTTAACATTAGTGTACAAAAAATTAAATGCATAATCAGATAACACAGTACTCAACATACAATTTGATTACGGGAAAACCAAATGGTAAAAACCCCGGTGGGAATTAGCACCCACAATAAACTATACTTGTTTGTAGTAATCCATGTTAGAAGATATTTCAACCCTGTTAGGCGTTGTACAATACAATGCAATAAGTATAGTGACCTGGTCAAGGGCCGGACCCCGTTAGGAGTCTTTTACAAGTAACCCTGTTAAGGGTGGTGGACTCACTGTCCAAAAGCTCACTGCTTGATGGTGAAGGCTACAACCTTCTGAATAACAGATATGCACTATATCTAATGATGAACTGTAGAGTAGACCTGCTGTCTTGATCAATTCTAGTGTATTACAATCTTTCACTTTTTCTTCACATAGACCCTTGATGGATGAACCAACTCTGATAATCTACTCTATACATCTTTCTTCACATTTCGTATCATTCACACTTGGTGTATCACAATTGAACTACTATAAGTATCTTCTCAAAATTAGAAGATCATGTTGGATCTTAGAAACACTTCATCAATATCTTAGTCAGCTTAAATTAGCATGCAAACAATATTAAGTCCATGCAAGTCAATGCTTAACAGACGCGATGCTTCACCGAGTCAGCCTCACCAATTTAACCATAACTTTGTAATCATCTTGAAACACATTTGGCACCTTTGGATTTGTATCATCAAATCATAACTAAAAATGAATATAAACACACATATCCTGAAGATAGGCACAACTCATGTAACACATTATATACGTCGGCCCTAAACATTTATACTTCCAGAACTATAACTGCTAATAACAGAATTGCATAACTTTACTAAAACATCATATCTGGGTCTGCGTGTATGAACATAACATAATAAATATGTCAAAAAAATGTATCTATCCATGCAATTCTTCATGTCATCATTCAGATAAGTTCATACAAAATTACTACTGTGTATTATATGTTGTCATCAATGACAAACATACAAACAATCAACTGCTTAGAATCAAATCTCCAACATCAGGTTCATAATACACAAAGTTCCTGTAGTCCTCAGGCTCTTTACTGATGTGTTCTTCATTTCTCTCTACAAACTCATCAATCTTTATATGGACACTTTCTATGACTTTGTGGGTAGTAAGATTCAAACATTTATATGCTTTTCTTTTGCAGGAGTAGCCTAGGAATGTACCTTCATCACCTTTTACATCAAATTTTCCATTTCTTTCTTCCTTCAAGATGTAACATTTACTTCCAAATACTTTGAAATAATGAACATTAGGTTTATAGCCATACCATAATTCAAAAGGTGTCTTCTCAGTACCTTTCTTCAGTTGAACTTGGTTCAACGCGTAAATTGCAGTGCTGATGGCTTCCTTCCAGTATTTGGTAGCAACATTCTTTTCAATCATCAAGGTTCTTGCACAATCCATAATGGATATGTTCCTTCTTTCTGCTATACCATTTTTCTATGGTGTACATGGAGTAGATACTTGTCTCTTGATTCCTCTTTCATTGCAGAATTCATTGAACTCATTAGAAATGAGTTCTCCTCCTCTGTCAGATCTTAGGCATTTAAGTTTCTTTCCTGTTTCTTTTTCAACTCTGGCAAGGTACCACTTGAACTTCTGAAAAGCTTCTGATTTTTCTTTGAGAAACATAACAGTCATCATTCTGGAATGGTCATCAACAAATAGAATCAAATACTTCTCACCTGTGTAACTTGTTGTTCCAATAGGTCCACACAAATCAGTATGCACTAATTCCAGGACTTCTTCTGTATTGTAATTCTTTCTCTTGAAACTACTTTTTCCCATCTTCCCAATTTGACATTGTTTGCATATTGCTAATCAAGTTTCTTCAAAATAGGAATACCTCTTACTCTTTTGTTCTTTCTTATGTTGATCAGGTTATCAAAATTTACATGACACAACCTTTTATGCCATAATCGACTTTCTAGTACTTGTGCAATAAAACATGAAATTTAATTGAGATCAAGATAAAGTAGATTAGCTTTTGTTTGCCTTCCACTTCCAACTAGGTTTCCCTTACCATCTAGGAGCTTGGCTTTACCATTCATGAATTCTACCTTGAAACCAATGTTATTCAATTGTGCCACACTTAGTATATTACGCCTTAGTCCTTCAAACCAATAAGAATTATCACATTTGATTCCTTCAGTTAGAGCAATACAACCTTTACCTTTCACATAGCAAGGCTCATCATTCCCAAAACTGACACTCCCACCATCATAGTGGTCAAGATGTTCAAATTTGGTTTTATCACCAGTAATGTGGTGAGAACAACCACTATCAATTATCCAAGTGTCATTCTTGCTAATATGAGAGTAAAGTGCAGTATTTTCATTATCTTCATTGTCTGACTCATCCTTAATAGCAAGGTAAACCATTTCATCTTCATCTTCATCACTATAAAAATATTTAGCAATATAACAAGATTTATTACCTTTGTCCTTGTAGATTTTGTATCTTTTGGAATCTTTCTTGCCTTTGTACTTGTTGAACTTTCTCTCACTTCTGTCTCCCTTATTCAGACACTTAGCAGCAATGTGACCAACCTCATCACATGAAAAGAAAATCAATGGTATTCTTCCTTTGTACTATCCTTTTCCTTTTGTAGCTCTCCATGCAAATAATGCTTCAATGATTTCCATATCTTCATCATCAGATTCATCATCACTGCCACTATCAATTTGTTTTCTTTTCATCTTTCCAAGGTTTAATTTAGCTTTGAATGCAGACTCAAGAATTCTAGGATTAGGAGAATAATTGTCAAAGTTGTCTAACTCAAAAGTTGTAAGTCTCCCAACCAATCCAACTAGAGTTACATCATTATTGCATCTCATTTCTTGAATAGTTGAAACTCTAATTGCATAGATAGGAAGTAAAGTTCTCAATACCTTGCTGACCATTGTTTTGTCTTCAATTGTTCCACTGGCAGCTCTGATTGCACTAACACTTTTCTTGATTTGTTCACTATAATTTGTAATCTCTTCTCCTTCTTTCATTTTCATCAGATCAAATTGACCTCTGAGACTTTCTTCTTTGGCTCTCTTTATATTTTCATCTCCTCCATGAATGTCATGTAGTTTCTTCCACATATCATAGGCAGTAGGTTAGTCCTTGACTTCATCAAATTTGGAATAGCTGAGTGAAGAAGCAATATCAATCATCATTATGTTATGATGCTTCATGTCCACCATCTGTTCCATAGACATAGGTCTCGGTGGTTCCACATAATTGTGATCTAGGAATTGCAAACCAGTGTCTCCAATAGTATATAGATGTAGCCTCATCAAATCTTGTCATGCAATGAAGTTTTCCTTGTTAAGTTTAGGGATCTCCCTTCTGTAAGACATCTCTAATCTTTAGATTAGGCCTTGAAACCTTCCCTGTAAGCACTTGGTTCTCTGATACCAATTGTTTGAAATGAGTTGAGTAACTGAGAGGGGAGGGGTGAATCAGTTACCAAAAAAACAAATCCAAGTCCCTTAGATGTCTTAAACAAATTTATCATTGTTGCTCAGTTAACATAGATATTCTACTCTCACTCGGTTAACATAGAAAATATTAAGATATTAACTATGATTATCCCTTCGTAATTAATTACAGAAACATAAACCATAAAGAAAATAAA
This sequence comes from Thuja plicata, assembly GCA_018584345.1. Lineage (NCBI taxonomy): Eukaryota > Viridiplantae > Streptophyta > Pinopsida > Cupressales > Cupressaceae > Thuja > Thuja plicata. The sequence goes on along the minus strand of MU227831.1, from coordinate 2,214,761 downwards.
ATATACACAGATAACACCAAGATTTAACGTGGAAACCCAATATGGGAAAAATCACCAATTGCAAATAGTCACTATTTTTGACTCTTTTAAAGTGAGCCCTGTTAGGTGCCAACCCTGTTAAAGGTTACAATAACACATTGTTAGGTGTGACCCTGTTAGAGGATTTAATCACCATGTAAGGAGTGGCCTTGTTAGAGGTCTTCAAACACTTCAATGTAGAAATGTCACCTTGTGAGAGGATTTACAAAAGACTGTCAAGTCTACTCTGTAAAGAGATTTTGATCACTGCTACAATTGTTAGAGAGTAACAATGGATTGACCTATTTTGAGAAGCAACTATCTTTGCTGATTCAGATATCTGCTCTGGCTTATGAAACTTGATCCTCACTAATTGAATATTTTTTTTCATCTCTGTATGTTCTATCCTCAATCAGAATCCCATCTGATTTTGCCTCCACACTTCATGTCATAAACACATATCTCACTTTCTTACTTAAACCATATTCAATCCAAACTTGACCTTATATATATATGATAAGACTTGTCAAGTCAGCCTTAATAACCTTCCAAATAATCAATAAAACTTAAGTTTTTCAGCTTCATATAACCAATTAACCATAAAATATAAATTGTTGTTAGTCAGTTGTCACTAAAAGCATAACTCGGTTAATACTGAAATCCTTCAATGCCTGAAAAAAATTGTAATGCCTGAGTTAACTCGGTTAGAACTGAAAATCACTTTGGCCTTCTTCAATGCCTGAGAGAGCTTGGCACTAATTGACTGTGCTCGGATAGGATTAGACATTTGTGTAAACATCACTACATTTGTGTAACCGTCAATGACAATACACAATTGAATAATTGTCATCAACAAAAAGCATTATCAAATTATTGGTTGAATTAGTACATTTCATGTTTACACTGATTCAAGCCCCCCACTCAATGCTTCTATATACTAACAATTGGTATCATATCCTAGTTCCCTTAAAGAAGCCTAACAACTTGGGTGAGATCCTTAAGGAAGACATGAAGTATTATAGAGGAAAACTTGAAAAGGTTGAGGATATATTGAGAAAATTAGAGACCGGTTGAAGATTTCTAGGGCTAAGAGACAAGAGTTGGTTGAACAACTGAGTGATATTAAAGATATTATTGAACACCTATCTGAGAAGAGTGGTTATGATGAATCCAAGGTAGAAGTTGTGGCCTTGGAAAGTGAGCAGCTAGCTAAGGAAAAAAGGGACATGGATAAGGTGTTGGACAAACTAAATCAAGGAAAGAAGAACATGCAAATGGAGTTGGAAAACTTCTCAATGAGAATGGGTGAAGACTTAGAAGCAAGGAAAGTTGTAGATGAGGCTAAGAAAGTTGTAGAGGATGTGCTAAAAGCCAAATATGAAACCCTAACAGCTAAAGTGGATGAGCTTTTCAAATCTGAGAAAGAGGTTGCTACATTGGATGACCTTATGCATGATTCAAATGAGGAATATCAAGAAGTCCTAAGGATGAATGAAGATTTGAGAAATGAGAATGAAAAGTTGAAAGAAGATTTGAAGGGTTCTAATGATCTATTGGACAAGTTCAACAAGAGTTCTACTAAGCTTGATGAACAAATCTTGAGCCAAAGAAGAAATGGTGACAAATAAGGTTTAGGTTTTTTAAAATTTGAAGTTGGTGAGTCATCTAGTACAAAGGAGATCCATGCTAAAGGTGATTCAACACCTAAGGTAAATAATAAAAAAGCTAGTAAGAGGAAGTTTAGACCGATATGTTTCAATTGTCACATGGAAGGACATACTACTAATGTTTGTTGGTTTAAACCTAATCTACATTTTCCTAGATTTACAAATTATTATGGTAGGTCAAATGGTTATACTGCTAGAACTAATGTTTTCCAAGGTAACTATTATGATTGTAACAAGTATGGTCATAAGGCTTATGATTTTTGGGCTAGAACCAATAATCAAAGGCAACATATGAATTGGGGAAGCCCTTACCAAAGGGAGAAGCAATTCAATGTTATTTGTTTTGTTTGTCACACATTTGGACACACTGCAGTGAATTGCAGGATGAGAATCGGTAGAGGCAATTCTGGATGTTGGAGACAAACTAGTATAGTTTGTTTCAATTGAAATAAGATTGGACATCTTGCTAAGTCTTGCAGAGTGAAGAAGAATAACATTGGAGGTTAACTAGTTAATAGGACTGTGAATGATAAATGAAAGAAGGCTGTAGATGTTGAAGGAATAAAAAAGTAGATGAAGGATACATGGGTAAAGATAGGAGAATTAAAATATTTTGAGTTGATTGAGAACTCCACAACATCAGGTAGTGTGGAGAATTCATCATATGATTAAGTCAAAATTATTGGCTTAGGGGGAGAAAATCAAGTAAGATCTATAACCTATCCCCTAACTTGTGTGGGTGGTAATATTTGTCAACATATTTAGATTCATATTGATGTTATGGATGAATTTGATGGAGAATCTTGTATTATATATGATTCTATGTGACCGCATAATGAGTTTTTTTATGGCTTAGTGACCCTTTATGTTCTAACCATTGTGACCGATTAAAGGCACTATTTGACCATTTTCATTTATTGCTTAGAAATGAGATACTAAAAGTGATGTTCACTTATCACTTTGCATTCTATGAGCTAAGAAGTGCTTTTGCAAGCATTTCCTAAGCAATTCCTAAGTGATTCAAAGTGTTTGTGAATTGGAGGTTGTGATTTTGTGTTTGAAGTGAAGCAGTGTTTGAAGAACCCTGGTGGCAAACTGAAGTGGTATATTTTTGTGGTACAGAGGTTTTGTTCTGTGTTAATCATTGTCAGAATTATGGACACTCTTGTGTTGATTGATATTGTAAGGTAGAAAAATGATGTTAATAAAATATGAGTGTTTTGATACTCAAATCACTTATCACCTTACATTTAATGTTTAGAGTGGAGGGATAAATAAGACATTCCCCTTTATTCTCACATGCACAAAGGAAGGATCCAAATTGATCAACCCAAAAAGTATCAATGCATAAATGAATCAATCTATTGGAAATAGGAATAAAGAAGGAGATCCTAGGTTTCCCTCTTAAAATGTGTGTGAATGAAATGTAAATGTGTGATAGACTTAGAATTATTAAGGATTTGAATTGAAATGGATAGAAGGAATGCACTAACCTTGAAATATTGTAGATCAAAGAATATTGTTTTCTGAGGTCTGTACTCTATTTCTGGAAAATCTGAAGTATGATCCGGAACTAGAATGTAGAGACAAACAAAACCCATAGATATTTTTTTGATCCAACACCATCTTGATAAAAAAGTCGACCTTGACCCACAAATGTCACCCCTGACCCAATAATCTCGACCCTGACCTACACTGCCTCGATAGAAAATCTATTTGTGGATCCCGATAGTTCACTGAAAAGGGTATCCAGATCTGAGTTCAAATCCATAGTCCCGCACCTGTACGTGCAAGTAAAAGAGATTTGTTTGTTGGGGGGGAGGGGTTTGCCTTAGTCAAACCCCAATTTAGGAATTAACCTTGAAATCAATAAATTATAGATTGCTAACAAGTAGTAGAATTGAATCTAAGAATGAAGCTATGACATTCAATAGATATGCAATTGTAATTCAAATGTAAGTAAGTATGTAAATATGAAAGCTTGGACTCAATAAAAAACATAAAAATCCATGATTTTATGCTTGTAATCCACCTTTAAGAATTATTGAAAGAGTCTTGAGGATGCACAAAGGATCTTGAAGGAAGATCATACCATCATGATGGCTAGATCTAGGGTTTGAATGATGAATCTTGAATGCTTGAACCAAATCCCTTCAAAGGCTTGAAAGATTGAATCCTTGATATTTAATTAAGGACTTGAATGCTTGAGAGGAAGAATTGAACACCTTTAAAGCTTGGAAACATGTAGAACAATAGATTCTTGAACTTTTTTCTTGATCACCTCCTATCCCTTAGTTGATGGTTAGAGAAAATGAGAGGAGGAAGCTTCCTTTTATATGAAACTAGGGCACAATCTTCTAAGGAGGCCTACATAGGAGAATTAAATCCTAATTGGAACCATGCCCCTAGAAGTGGACCTATGTTAAATATAATTTAGGAATCACTACTTCGGAACTCGAAACAGCCGACCCGGAAGCGGGAAATAACGTTTTAGAAAGATCGACATCTAGAAACTGTGGGACCCTGAGATTTGAACCCTGGGTCAAGGTTGAGTTCAACCTTGACCTAGGTCAGGGTTGAGGTTGAACTTGTCCTAGGTCAGTGTCAAGGTTGACATAGACCTTAGATCTGTAGTCCAGGATGCCAAAAACTGGATGGAAAGAAGTGGAAAGAGAGGCAGAATAGGGGGAAAGCTAGGTCAAAGTCAGGAACCCATTCAAGGTGCTTGATATGACCCCAAACCACTTACTTGGAAGGCTAAACTAGTCTACCATGGAAGTGCTTCCATTTTTTGACTATACATTTAGCCCCCACTTTTAGCGGGAGTATGGAAATCAAACATGCTCACGGTAAAGTTAGAAGAAAGGCACTGGTGGACCGAAACAAAGTAGAATATCACTAAGTCAAGGACATGAGCCCCTAGATGAAGGATTCTAACTCAAAATATATGCATAAATATATGAAAAATAAAGAGCAATCAATCATAGAAAACATGCATGATTACATAAGCAAGACCAGGGCAACACTATAGATAACATAGCTTCATGATCTAATCCTACTAGCATGAAAGAGAAAAGAGAGAAAAGAAAAAGTGATTACCTCACCTAGTAAGATGCCCACCTTACTATGAATCACCAAGGAGGGAGAGCCCAACAGGTTCACCCATAAACTGTGTTTGTAATTGTAAATGCGTCTTTTGACAACTTTTAAAATATCCATAGATCCACATTCTTGTATCACTATGGAATATAAAATGCGTGTCTAGTGAGGATTTAGCAACTTATGTACGTTACCTTTTGAGGATTTGGAATATTGTAAAATAAAATGGTGCATATCTCTTCAGGATTTAGCAACTTATGTGCGTTACCTTCCGAGGATTTAGCAAAAATAAAAGTAAAAATATGTATCTCTTCAGGATTTAACAAGTTATGTGCATTACCTTCTGAGGATTTAGCATGCTGCAAAATGTAAATCAATGTAAACTATAGTACAAAGGAGACCCTATATATGCCCCCTCCTTATCATGACTACCCACTAGGCAGGATAAGGAAGAGAAAAGAGGATACCTACTTCACAAGGTAAGGAGATATCCAACTTAACAACAATGTATACCATATTCTTAGCGAAGAGTATTGACCCTTACATCTAAGAACATAGATAACCATGAAATGGATATATAACTTATAGAAAAAGGATCCTCGAAGAGGAAGATATCTTATCAAGAAGAGCCCTACCATAGAGGAGTGTTGTAGGATAAAATGTCATCTTCTAAAGACAAGAGGGACCAAAGATTCAACCATCAAGCCCCTTGTAATCAAGAGGAAGTAGAATCTTAGGATGAAGGAATTAAACTCTAACCCAAAGCAAGAGAAAGATTTTATCAAAAGTATAGTTTGCAAAATAAAGAAGAGGTGATGACCTAGGACAATCACCTCTCATATAAGAGGGTATCCATAGTCAAAAACATATATCTTTATAAGGAAATAATGTTATATGATAAAAAAATGCCACTAAACTAAGGAAAGTAATTCCTTAGATAGAGGAAGAAGGAAAATACCTTGCCCCCTAGGGGTGAAGGCAAGGGATATATCAAATTATATCAAGAGATATTGTAGAAAAGAGATATCATGCAAGAAGTGAGAAAGTAACCCTTGTGAGGGATAACACATTATTCAGTTTCCAAGGTGAGAGATTTATCAACCATGGAAACCCAAAAAACAATGAAATAGGTTATAATCAAGGACATAGATCCTTAATGCAAACCAAGATTTTCATGTATGATGGATATCACATAATAGATGAATACTGCTTAACCAAGGGATAGTAGATCCTGGAAAGACAAAAAAGAAGGACATGGCATCCTTGCCCCCCAAGTGTAGGGACAAGGATGAAAGGGGACCTATTATATCGCTCGCAATACTATGCAAGACAACGAGCCCCCAAAGATTAGGCTAACATTGTTTACATAATATGGAGTTCCATAATAGGAACATAAATGTTATTTAGAGAAAATAGGATTGAAATATAACTCATTGCCACATGATATATAAATAACTTTACTATCAATGAGATGCCTAATATTATAATGTAAAGCTTTAAATTCATTAGAGTGATCATGAAATCTATGATAGAAACAAAAAAGAAGAATCTTCGAGTATAGACTACATTTTTTTTTTGTGTTTAGGTCTAGTAATCATCTTAACACAAAGGAGCTTAGGTAGAACAACCTCTTGGTCAAATTCCTTCATAGGGTCATCATGTTTTGAAATGTTATTTGAGATGTTTGTAACATTTCTATGTTGTTGAGGATTAAATTCCAATCCATAAGAATGCTCATGTCCCTCATTCTGTAAGGGAATTTGAATTCCATGTTTATGTTGAGTACATCCTTGATTATGGAATCCTTGTTTAACTAGTAAATGATAACCATGACCATAACAAGAAGCCATATGCAAACAAATCAATTGAACTTCAGTAGTCACTATGTCATCATTAGTATGTTTGATAGATTCACAAGAAGGAAAAATAAAGGAATACATCCTAGGAAAAGATGGGGTAGGAGCTTGATTCTCCATAGGATCATCACTAAGAGGGAGATAATTAAGGGAATTCATATCATTTTATGCTAATGCCTCATCACTAGAAGGAATCCCAATTAGAGGTAAATAATCTATAATGTTTTCTTCTTGCTTTAAAATGTCTACACAAGGAGAGTGTGTTTTAGAAAAAAGAGTCATGATCATGTATGAATATGTCATCCATTAATAAATCACCCTCTTGTATCAAAGCATCTTCACAAGGAGGAGATAAATCAATGTCTTTATCCAAGGGTTCATACCAAAAGGTAGAATCACCCATAATGGATTCATGAGGAAGAGAGTAATCAACATCTGAATCCAAAGGTTCTACCCAAATAGGAGGATTATCATCCCTATCAATAAAGCACATTGTAGGAGCACCTAAATCTTGGTCCCTAAAGGGGGAGAATTATATTCTAAAGTAGGCTCATAGAAAAGACATATATTAGGAGAAGAAGTAACATCTATCCCTAAATCACTTCTATGGTAGAGGTCAATTGAAGAGATTGTAGAGGAGGATAAAATAGGAATAGGATCAATGGATATCTTATTCGAAAAAATTTCATCCTCACTTCCATGTACCTCATTAGGGGATCTATCCTCTTTAGCAAAAAAAGCCTCATCAAAGTATTCAAAACAAAAATCATACATGTTGAACACAATGAAAAATGTAAATGTTTTGGTATTTTTCAAGAAGTTTTGTGATTTTTATGAATTTTGAAATATAAATGAAAAAGCATAAAAGAAAAGCTACTTCTATATTCATGCAAGATCTAATATGAAATGCAAATCTAACACCAAAAATAAAGAGTTGTCTATAGCGGGTTCAGCAAAATGTAAGGTAGAAAACTGATGTTAATAAAATAAGAGTGTTTTGATACTCAAATCACTTATCACCTTATATTTAATGTTTAGAGTGGAGGGATAAATAAGACATTCCCCTTTATACTCAAATTCACAAAGGAACGATCCAAATTGATCAACCCAAAAAGGATCAATGCATAAATGAATCAATCTATTGGAAATAAGAATAAAGGAGATCCTAGGTTTCCCTCTTAAAATGTGTGTGAATGAAATGTAAATGTGTGATAGATTTAGAATGATTAAGGGTTTGAATTGAAATGGATAGGAGGAATGCACTAACCTTGAAATATTGCAGATCAAACAATTCTATTTTCTGAGGTCTGTACTCTCTTTCTAGAAAATATGAAGTATGATCCGGAACCAGAACGCATAGACGAACAAAACCTAGAAATATTTTTTCGATCCAACACTGTCTTGATAAAAATGTGTTGGCAAGTTGACTTCCTGAGGATGCATGAATCATTTTTTTTTTTCATCATGGCAACAGAGTCATGTTTAGTTTCTGTCATGAAAGGCAAAATGACTAAGTATGGAAAATAGGGCATATAGAGATATTCAACGATCAGCACATCAGCGCACGTACGAGAGATCGAGTTAGCATATGCGCATTCAGATATATGTTGTATGACACATGTACATGCTACATCTAGACATGCATAGTATGGAACAATAGTATGGCAAAGTTACAAGCAGATCAGTAGACCAGCAGTCCAGAAGACAGAGCATGGAAGCCGACTAGTGTTTTGATCAACGTGAATTATTTTGTTATGTAATGGCTAAGCGCCTTTGGTTGTATGTTTTTAATGATGTAATTAGAATTTTACTAAACATGCTTGAGCCAACTTGTTTGAAAGCATTGGGTATTTTGTTTTAGGGTCGACTAGAGTCTTGTTTTGGGTCGCGCCTATTCAGATATGAACATATAAGTTTGTAATGTAAAGTTATGTTACAAGTGTCGATTATTATGTAAGAGGAAGACATAGAAGAGTAGTATGATGAAGTCAGTATATGATATAGCTCTTTAAGAGAGTAAGAGAATTCACACATTCACACATACATGAAACTAATCAGACAATAGTTTCATCATAGCAGTTCATTTTGATATAGTGTATATCATCTTTCAGAAGGTTGTAGCCTTCATCCTATTGGGAAGTGAGCCATATACATTTAACAGGGTTTTGTAAAATAATCCTAACAGGGTCAGACCTTTAACCAGGTCATTGTACTCATATTGTAAAGACTGCTTCTAACAAGGCAAAGGAACTTTAACAGGTTCATTATACCTAGTACAATATTTGTGGGTGCTAATTCCCACTGGGGTTTTCCTCTGATCAAGGTTTCCCCATAATCATATCTTGTGTTATGAGTTCTTATGTTAAGCTTCATTCAATGTATGTTTGATTTATGTTTAAGTTGCTGAAAAGTAATTAA
>MU227831.1:2189233-2202339 GCA_018584345.1 Thuja plicata | reverse complement strand
AATAGAGGAAGACATGAGGATTAGAGAAGAAACATTGGATACTCTTCTCCCTATATGCTCGCATGATGAGAAGGCTATTTTATTAGATCTGGTGAAGCCTCATCTCAGAACCAAGACAAGGACCTTATAGCTTATGAATAAAGAGTATGAGAAGATAGGTAAAGAGACTGAAAAGGAATTTGCACAAGTTTTTATGGATAGACACATGTATACATCAATGGCGCCTACAACAAAGGTAACTCTAGCTCCTCCTAAATAGGCTACAAAAGTAGTAATTCAGAATAAACCTACAATAGGTCCACAAGTTTCAGCGCCCATAGTAACAATAACTTCTGATACAAAAAAAGACTCAGAAGATACTATAGTGGTTGATAATATCAAAACATCAACGACAACATCTGAAAAAGATATGGAAAAAGTTGATAAAGCATTTGTAAGCACTGAAGAAATGTGCACTGATGATACATCTGCACAACAAGATGAAGTTCCCACCAATGATCCAATTGACATAAATGAAGAAAAAGATACTCTAGGTGATGAGACACCAATAAAAAAGATACCAGTAAAGATTGAATGTATGGATACGAGTCATAACACTATATTCTCACCATCCACTCAACCATCTACCTCATTGTTGTCAAGGTTAACTCCTGATTCAACAAGTCTAAATGCATGGGGAGAAGAAGACCTAATCAAGATCAGTGTTCTTGCTATGGAAAAAGCAAAGGAGAAACAAGTGATGAGGAACCCTCACTTTTTGGAATCAATAAACATATTGAATGACTTAGTACCTACTGACAAGAAAGCAGCCAAAGTTCAATCTGTTGAAGATGTGGACAACATCTTAACAAACTTTAAATCACACTTTACAAGTTTAGTAGACTCTGCTACTAAAATTGTAGAAGATGAATATAAGAAGGAGAGATTAAATTAATTGTTAAAGAATTTTAACTTAGACCTAAAATCCTTAAAGATTGGGCAATCCATACTGAAATAATTAGCAGCTAAAGGTAAGAAAGTTATAGCTAACTGTATGGATAGAGTGAAGTTCACCTCTGAGAAAATTAAAAAGGTAGAAGAGGCAGAGATCATGGTGGAAAACATTAGGAAATCAGTTGAAACATCCATGCAAGACATGAACATCTGCAACAATTTTTATCAAGGGCAGTTAGACAAGATTGAGAAAGCTAAGTTGGAGATCAGCAAGATAAGAATAAGACAAACTCAGTTGAGAAATGCACTTGCGCAATCTCTAGAAGTCTTAAATGAGAACATCAAACAGATTGATGCCACCATTGTAACATATGATCAAGGTCCATACATGGATTTGATGAAGATGGAGAAACTGACTTACGCCCTATGCGTGCATCTTCAAACAGTTGATGCAATGAAAGTATTCTAGCAGAAAGAGATCCAATCTCTTCAGATTGTGTACCCTGAAGTTTACATGGAGTAAGTATGTAGAAGACTTACAAGTTTTTGTACACCTTTTTCATTAATGTCAAAGGGGGAGTAATATAGAATGTGTATATGTGGAGAAGTATATGTATATATCAATAAGATGTTATGATATACAACCATTTTTTGTGTTAATTCATTTTGAGAAACTTGGCCACATTCCTTTGTTGCCATAAATGAAAAAGGGGGAGATTGTTGACAAGTTGACTTCCTGAGGATGCATGACTCATTTTGTGTTTTCATTATGGAAACAAAGTCATGTTTAGTTTTTGTCATGAAAGGCAAAATGACTAAGTATGGAAAATAGGGTAGACAGAGATATTGAGTGATCAACACATCAGCGCACATGTGAGAGATCGAGTCAGTGTATGTGCATTTAGATATATGTTTTATGACACATGTACATGCTACATCCAGACATGCATAGTATGAAACAATAGTACGACAAAGTTACAGGCAGATCAGTAGACCAGCAGTCCAAAAGACAGAGCATGGAAGCTGACTAGTGTTTTGATCAGCGTGAATTATTTTGTTATGTAATGGCTAAGGGCCTTTGGTTATATGTTTTTAATGATGTAATTAGCATTTTAGTAAACACGCTTGAGCTGACTTGTTTGGAAGCATTGTGTATTTTGTTTTAGGGCCGACTAGAGTCTTGTTTTGGGTTGCGCCTATTCGGATATGAACATATAAGTTTGTAATGTAAAGTTATGTTACAAGAGTCAATTATTATGTAAGAGGAAGACATAGAAGAGAAGTATGATGAAGTCAGTATATGATATAGCTCTTTAAGAGAGTAAGAGAATTCATGCATACATGGAACTGATTAGACAATAGTGTCATCATAGTAGTTCATTTTGATATAGTGTATATCATCTTTCAGAAGGTTGTAGCCTTCATCCTATTGGGCAGTGAGCCTAGGCAATGAGCCATATACCTTTAACAGGGTTTTGTAAAAGACTCCTAATAGGGTCAGACCTTTAACTAGGTCATTATACTCATATTGTAAAGACTGCTTCTAATAGGGCAAAGGAACTTTAACAGGTTCATTATACCTAGTACAATATTTGTGGGTGCTAATTCCCACCAGGGTTTTCCTCAGATCAAGGTTTCCCCATAATCATATCTTGTGTTATGAGTTCTTATGTTAAGCTTAATTCAATGTATGTTTGATTTATGTTTAAGTTTCTGAAAAGTAATTAATAGACAAACACTGATTCACCCCCCCCTCTCAGTATTTCTAACAAAAGGTCAACCTTGACCCACAAATGTCACCCCTGACCCAATATTCTCGACCCTGACCTGCACTTCCTTGTCAGAAAACTTGTTTGCAGATCTCGATAGTTTGCTGAAAAGGGTATCCAGATCTGAGTTCAAATCCACAATCCCGCACCTGTACCTACAAGAAAAGGATATTTTTTTGTTGGGGGGGGAGGGATTTTCCTTAGTCAAACCCCAATTTAGAAATTAACCTTGAAATCAATAAATTATAGAATGCTAACAAGTAGTAGAATTAAATCTAAGAATGAAGCTACGATATTCAATAGATATGATATTGTAATTCAAATGTAAGAAAGTATGTAAATATGAAATCTTGGAATCAATAAAAACCATAAACCTCCATGATTGTATGCTTGGAATCCACCTTGAAGAAGTATTGAAAGAGTCTTGAGGATGCACAAAGGATCTTGAAGGAAGATCACACCATCATTATGGCTAGATCTAGAGTTTGAATGATGAATCTTGAATGCTTGAACCAAATCCCTTCAAAGGCTTGAAAGCTTGAATACTTGATCTTTAATGGAGGACTTGAATGCTTGAGAGGAAGAATTGAACACCTTGAAAGCTTGGAAACATGTAGAATAATAGATGCTTGAAATTTTTGCTTGATCACCTCCTATCCCTTAGTTGATGGTTAGAGAAAATGAGAGGAGAAGGCTTCCTTTTATATGAAACTAGGGCACAATCTTCTAAGGAGGCCTACATAGGAGAATTAAATCCTAATTGGACCCATGCCCCTAGAAGTGGACCTATGTAGCAAAAAATGACATCCATAAACTGTGGGACCCCAAGATTTGAACCCTGGGTCAAGGTGGAGGTCGACCTTGACCTAGGTCAGGGTTGAGGTTGACATAGACCCAAAAGGTCGACCCTAACCCTGAGGTCAAAGACCTCAGATCTGCAGTCTAGGATGCCAAAAACTGGATGGAAAGAAGTGGAAAGAGAGGCAGAATAGGGGGAAAGCCAGGTCAAAGTCAGGAACCCATTCAAGATGCTTGATATGACCCCAAACCACTTACTGAGAAGGCTAAACCAGTCTACCATGGAAGTGCTTCCATTTTCTAACTATACAGATATTATCGAGGAACTGAGGCCAATTTTCAAATTGCATCCACTGAAGGAGGTATAAAATGATCTCGCTCATGCATTTTCCTTGATACCTCATGGTGTGTTATTTAATGAGGATATATGATCATTTATTCATTGCAAGATTGAAGATATTTATTACAATGTTATTTTCAATGCATTTACCAAACTATGTGATGATGTTGGTTTGAAGCATGAGCATAAGCATTGGACAGATAAGGGTTTCACATATGTTTCTAACCTACCCGATGACAACAAATCTGATTTGATAAGATATGTAGTGAGTTGATTTCATGGTTAGTTCTTATGGCTTGAAAAATTGCATAATATTACTAACGAGATTATTCATGTAGTGATAGGTTTATGTGCGAATGGAAATTTTCCTATTCTAAGAATGATTCCATCTTGTTAGGTCACTCAACTAACAAACTCAAAACAAGATCAGCATGCCATGTTGACCAATAAAATAGAAGATATTGAGGTGAAGTTTTCTTCGATGGTGATTGGTTAAAAATTTTATTAGTCGAGCTGATTGAAAGGTGTGCTCGGTGGTGGTATTCATGCTGCATATCTGATGATGAAGGAGAATGCATAGTACGACCTATGTGAGGTCATTTCTTTGTGAACATGGAACAGATTAAGAAGGATGGAAAAAATCATTCAAGTATGGTTCTCTATTGGTATGCATATTTTTCTAATTATAGAATTAGTTTCCTGGTATTGGTAAGCTTCAATGGTTGACCGATAGACCTACAATAGTGCAAATTAAGGAATGTTTAAGGATGTTAGGAAATAAATTTAACAATATTATTTGGGATTATTTCAAATATTTCCATAAATGTATACATGAGAGGTATCCCAACAAGTATTGTAGAAAAGTATAAATATGATACATGTTTGTTGTGGATACCGATACATGCATGATGTAGGTAGTACAACCAAGAAATTCTTTGGCTCTACCGATGCATTATGAGGTAGATGGTGATATTGTATCACTTCATGTTGATGGGTTACTATATAATCCAATTGATATGAGTACTCTTAGGTTTGGTACCTATGAATAAACCCATTTGAAAATCCACTCACAGTTGAAGGCACCTGTAATAGAGAGAAGAGTGAGGAAACAAGTTGATGAGTTAGCAAAGAAGAGTGAAATAACCATGAACATGATGGATAAGGTTAGGAAGAAGTTTTTGATTGTGGAGGTAGGAACTTCTGCTACTTCTGTAGAAATAGAAGAGGTAGAGTTTGTAACTCCTAAAATAGGTAAGGAAACATGGAGAGATAGTAGGAGATCTACAGTGCTAAAGGAAAAGGCAAAGGAAATAGAGGAGTCCCTTGTGATAGAATAAAGAACTTAGAAGAGAAATAAGGGAATGAATCTTGGTTATAAAGAGTCAAAGAGAAAAATAAAAAATAAGGCTACTACTGAAGAAGAAGAACCTAAAACCGATTTAGAAAAAGAGATAGAAGAGTTGAAGGGTAGTGGGAAGAAATCTAAAGTAGTTGGCATGACAATTGAGAAGGCAGTTGATCTTAAGAATATAAGAGTTTTGATTGCAGATGCCATAGAAGAGAGTATAAAGGAATATGGTAGTGTAAGTGATGCAAACCAATGCTATGAGAAATTTGATGATGTAGGTAAGAAAAATATAAAAGATGCTATTGTATTCTATTTGCATAAGTTTTTTAGAGGACCTAGTGAACTACACAAGATGATAAATATAAATCAATATAATAAGATTGATGCTAGATGGAGGTATGCTCTAAAGAAATATAGAGAAATGATGGAGAAAGCATTAATCCTACTAAATCTTGAATTGCCTATTGAAGATGTAAAACTTATAATTGAGCCAATGAGACTTGGATTCAAAACAAGAAGTAGAGTAAGAAAAATACTCATTGGTGAATAACAGACAATCCATGATGAGACAATTAACATCATGAAGTAGAAACTAAAAGAACATGAACTGGTAAAAAATACTCAAGAGGAGGTGTCAGTAGATGAACTTGTCTCTACTAAACAAGTAATAAAAGGAATTTTATGTGATTTACCTTCTGATACACCACAACAAGATCCTATTGATACAGTTGCAGATGTGCAAGGTAAAGAGGAAGAATAAAAGGATAAATCTGTAGAGGTGGTGATACCTATTTCAACTAGTATAGTTGGATAGACAGGTGATGTTGAAAACAAAGATGAAGTTGATGTAGCAACACACTTAGTGAAAATAAAATTGAACCTAAGTGGAAGTTTGAGTTACAAGAAGAAGAGAAAGGAGATGGAGATTCCTAAGGAAGAAACTAAAGATGATATTAAAGAAGATGATGTTGAGGCCATTCAAGGACCTATTGATGTTACAAAGATGAGTCCTAGTGAATTAATTAGAATACTAGACACTAAAGTTGAAAGATAAAAGGGACAAACTTTGACAAGAAAGGAAACAAGAACAAGTACTTTAGTTAGCCAGAGATATTATGTCAAATCTTGTACTTGAAGTTGACTATGACCCCAATGCTACATCGATTGAACAAATTAATACTTTGATCATTCCTATCATTGAGAAAGTTACTAGTTTGGAGGAAGCTTCTATGACCAGAGATAAATTGGATTATGAGAAAAAGAGGACTGATAAGTTGATGGAAACCATTGCATCAAACAAAAGAAAATTGACAGTTCAAGTAAATTAGATAAAGGAAACTTTGAAGGAATTTGGAAAATTATTAGCCAAATTTTTTGACTTTTCATTGTTTACACAAGATTTGGAGCTCAAGAAGAATGAAGATAAAAAAGAGCTTAAATCTTTAATTTCTAGTTTTTATCCTATTGCACATTCAACTACAACCTATGGATCACAAGTGAAGGTGATAAATCACAAGATGAAAACATTGCAAGGAGAACAAGAAAAAAGGTTCACTACATTATTGGAGTTGTAGACCTATCTAATTCCAACAATTGATGTTATGAAATAGAATATTAAAGATGCAGAGGTTACACTTGAGTTACCTGATATGAGAACTCTTGAAGCTATGGATGATTTAGCTTCTATTCTACATGGATAGATCCAAGCCTTGGAACATTTAGAGAAGTCATGGGAAATTTCCTTGGATACAACCAAAGAAAATATTAGAAAGGTTTTTGAGAGGCTATGATCGGTAAGCTATTTTCATTTTTGAAGTTTAGTTTTGTACCTTTGTCATTGTTGTTAAAGGGGGAGTGATCAGTATGATAAAAATAAAGTTGAGGGAGTGACTGGTATAAATGTATAGCAGTGGGTTATTACTCTGTATATGTTTTTGGTGATCAGTGAGATGGATTTTTGAAGAGAGAAAAAATTTTCATTGTCTTGCCATCAATGCCAAGGGGGGAAATTGTTGGCATTATGATGGATTTTGGAGTTGAGATGAAGAGTTTGAGTTTTTCATTGATGGAAGCTCTGCATGTCATTCTCCTCCCCTAACATTTCTCCTAGTCATCTTCACAATTCATAATCACATAGGTCAGATCCTTTCAACTTTCACCCCACGAGAAAACCCTAAGGATGCAAAACCTTTTTCTAATAACACTTGATGAATTCAAGGAAAAAGAACCCTCAAAAGATCAGTTTGATCCTTATATCCAACATAATTAAATATAAATAACAAGAACAACGAGCCAATAATGAGAAAATGAGAGATCAACCTTCAATTATGATTGGTAAAATAAATTAAAAGAGATATGCAACATGCAGTCTCACATGCTAGACATACATGCTTGATTAGATCTTAAATATCTTATAAACCCTATCCAAGGTACACTAGATAATATTATAAAAAAATCTCTTAACACATAGGAACAAGTCCATAAGATTGAATATAAATTACAGTCATTGATCGACCTAGTAAAGTTCACATTTTACAAGAATAATAAAATGTGTTACAACAATTAGGTTAGGACCCAAAACAATTGGATCAACCTCCAATGCAAATAATAAGAGATGTAATAAAAAAATATATTAACCTCAAATGTAACACTGATATAACATGACCATGCTTAGAAAAACCAATAGGAAGATCAAGGAAAAATATAGTAAACCCAACCACTGATCAGTAACATAAAGAAAAATATAGTCCCACAAAGAAACTACAATAAATCTTACATGATGAAACCAAATGAGGTGCGATCATAGAAAATGACCCAACATGAAGCCACGAAGACATAACTACGACCACAGACAAAAAGAACAAGTACAAATTTATCACCGACAGAAACACCAGACTGAAAGAAAACATACTAACTACTGAAAGTAAATGTTTTTTCTTGATGAAAGATTTCTTAGATCCCAGGATGCTCCTACATAATTTTGAATCAAGATCTGAAATGATATCTAAAAGTGTTAAAGAAACTAAATCGTCATTTGTTATTGGAAGATCAAAATCAAACACAATCTACTTTGGAACAAAATCAACACCTTTATTTCTTTTGGACAAAGAAAAGGGGGATTAAATCTTGGATGAATAAATTGCAAAGGTATTACAAAAGAGACCATAAAAGGAATTAACTATTGAAGTTCCTCGAAATGATTCCTTCAGACCAATGATCAATCCCTTATTTAACACAACATAACCACTTAAGGAATAATGGATACTAATAATGCTTCCAAAGAAAATCCTCAAAGAACATTGAGACATGATTTCAAGCAATGTATGCAAATAAATTGTTAGAATTTAATCTTTCCTTGGTTGAAACTATGTAATTAAAGGATAAACCAAGGTATCCTTATTTGTATTTGTCCTCTAGTCCAAGTAGGAGGACATGCCACTATTTTGTATTTCCTTTAATAAGGAAAATAGATATTCCTCCTTAAGAGGAATCTCACATTTGTCACACACACAATATGAATGTGGCATTCATAGGAGATGGGAGTTACATGCAAACTCCTCCACTCATCTCTACTTAAGAGATGCCTTTCACACACTTGTTTTCAATAATCTTCTTTATTCTTTCACTTCTCATTCACTTCTCATTCTTTCTCTCCATATTGTAATGAGATTTGTGCTCCATTTCTCTCTTCTTCTTTAGGCTTTGAGCCTCATTCATATAATACACAAGGGGTTTTTTCTTTGCTTTTCCCCTTTCAAAAATCTTTGAGTTTTTGTTGTTGTTGTTGGACTACTTTGGAGATATTTTGGGTTGATAATCTCTCTCTCTCTCTCTCTCTCTCTCTCTCTCTCGGTGAGCTTGGTAACTTCCTTCATGCACTCACACTTGGATTCTTTCATTTGCTCTACTTTTTATGATTTATAACATGGTATCAAAGCAGGTTTAATTCTTGTTTGTTGAGTGTTGCATGTAGGGAAAGTTGAATAATATTTCAGTTGTAGATGAGAAAACACCTTTTTTTGTTATCCAACCATTGTTTTGCAAGTTTTTTCTTCATTATTTTCTTGCAATCTAACATCTTCTTCATTATTCTTTTAAATCTAACTTTTTTTGCAATCTAACCTCTTAGTTCTGGATGGCTTGCCGCCAGATCTAAGCTCTTTTCATCTTATTTCATATTTTATTTAAATCTAACATACCCTTTGTCGGGCAAACTGCAAGGGATTTTGAGTTAGCCTATCCTATTTTATCTTTAAATATATATTAAAATATGTTTCTAACATTCTTGTTGCAGGATTTACATTCATCTTTTATATCATATCTCTATATATCTCTATTTTTTATCAGAGTTCTCTTGATTTCTAACTCCTTTCTTATACAGGTTTCATAGTAATATGAATTTATTAAGTTTCTGTCTATTTTTTTACTTAATCAAATCTGTTTATCTCTACATTTGGGATTTTAGCCTTTGCAGCCTCTGTTTAAAACCTTATACATTGTATTTGCACAGTATTCTAACATTATCTCTGCAGGGTTATTATTGTTTGGCTCATTCATATATCTGATTTCTAACTTCTATCTCTGTCTTTCAGCTTTGTTTAGCATTGTCTCAGATCTTCTTTATTGTTCTAACATATTTATGTATATTGCATCTAGTTAGTAACATTGTATTCTTTCTCTCTTCATCACCTCTGATTTTCTTTTCAAAGCGCAACTTTTTTTTTACCTTTGCGCAGACTATATAGTTTTGCAGTCTTTTATTCTCACTTCTTCATACTTTTGTTTCATTGCTTTACTTAGCGCAACATTATATGCTATTCATTGTGCAGATTTTATACTATTGTTTCTTTGCGCAGATTATATACTATTGTTTCATTGCTTTGCTTTTATCTTATTTCATTGTGCAACATTTGGGGGAGAGTTGTGCAGGTTTTTTATTAAGATTTAAACTCCTTGCGCAGTGTAATATTTACTTTCTCCTTGCGCAGAATCTTGGTCTCTTGTCTTACATTGTTCAGCGCAACATATTTATCTTATGTAACTTATATTTATCTTGCATTATTCAAGATATATTATTTAGCGTAACATATAATATAACTTATGTAAATTTTGGTGCTTCTTTATTCAACTTCTTATTTCCTAAGGTAGCTTTGACTAAAATTTTGGATTTACCTTACTTTGCATCTATCCTTATTTTCTAGCTTAGTCTATTTATTTTGTTTGATTGCGTAGCATATCTATAGTTATTTAGCGTAGCATATCTATAGTTATAGGTTGCACAACTTTTTATTTAGTTCTGAAGATCTTAAGTCTTCCCCCTTTGACCTTGCAGCATTTGTAAAGTATTTATAATCTTTCCTTTAAAACATTCCATTAAATGTTTCATAGCTTCGTTTCTTTAAAATGTCTCTTAAAAATGTTTCTTCTTCACATTAAATCGGTTCTATAAAAAATATTTGTTGTTTCATTAATATACATTTCTTCAATTCAAACGTTTCCTTGGTGTCTGGGACCATAATATCTAGACACATTTTATTTCAAGCAAGTAACGTTTCATATAAATCTGCCTGTTTCATATATAAGATAAACGATTCTTTATACTAATTGGTTAAAAGCTATTATCAGTTCTCTATTTTATTCCCTTGAGTGCAACATTTCAACATTATTCTTTGACTGTAATTCAACATTATTCTTCCATATCAGTTATATATCAGTTATTTACTAGTTTTAGCATTCTAATAATCATATTAGTTTGTTGTCTGAGATTCTTTTCTGCTTATTCTCTGACCTTTATCTAATTTTAGTTGTAATTTTAAATTCACTTTGACTCATTCTTTTATCTTTAAATCTGGTCAAATTTCTTTTAATAAAAAAAGTTTAATTGCTCAATCACTTTTCTTGCTCAATATTATTTCCTATCTTTTTTCTTAAATCTCTTCTATCTTGTATTTTCAAATTTTGTTTAAAATAATAAAGTTTAAAGGTTGATTTGTAGCTTAAAATTCGATTCATGTAAGTCAAACAATATTTTTTGTTTATGTTATTTTGAGTATATAAATCCAATTTATCTATTTAACATTGTTCAATTCACCTATTTATTAGATATTTCACTCTTAACATATTCATTTTTTTCCTTCTAGCTCCATGTTTTTAAGCATTTAAGAAAATTTTAAAATTATCTTAAAATCTCTATCTATTCAAATTCATAATTATAATTTTTGTTTTTATCATCATGTCTAATATAATTACAGAAATTAAACTAACCATCTCTAACTATCATCAATGGAAGACACATGTTTCATTTCTATTTTGTTTTAAACATTTGCTTGAAGTTGCCATACATGCAACTCGTGAACCAGCGGCCACTGCTACTCAAGCAGTAAAAGATGCATGGCAGGGTAAAAATGATGAAGCACTCGGTCTAATTGGACTCTCCATTAGTCTCGGTCTCTATGTCTTGATTGGATATTGCACCAAAGCTCACATAGGATGGGACATCTTGAAGCAAACCTATGACAACTCATCCGAATCACGTAAGATTCAGCTCCAAGACAACTTGGAAGATCTAAGGTATACAAATTTTAAATCAATGGATGAATTTGTACTCAATTTTTATTCTATTAGAACTCAGCTAAATGGTTTAAATGTTACTCTTATAGATATTAGATTGATCACTATAATTTTTAAGAAATGTCTCCCTAAAGAGTTTCATCAATTTATCACTAACATCCACTCTCAGATTTCTATTTCTAGTTTAGCTCCTTTTTTAACTTATCCTATTTTTCAAAATTTGTTGCGTCAAGAGGAGGAAAAATTATTGCAATTTGGTACTATTAAATCTTTTGAACATGCTTTTGTATCTAAAACACAAAATCCCAATAATAATTCTCATACTAATCATAATAATAATAATCATCATAACAATAATTATTCGAATAACAATAATTATTCCAATAACAACAATAATTATCGGAACAATAACAATAATCATCATGGTTATTCAAATAACAATAATCATAATAATAATTATTCAAACAACATGTCTAATTCTAGACCATCATACAATAATAATAACAATAATTACAATAATCAACATAATAAAAAACCACATTGTACTTATTGTGGTAAAGATGGTCACCTAACTAATGTTTTTTTTAAAATCAAAATGATAAGAATCCCATCAATAAAAATAACCAAAACAACTTCAAATCTCAAGGTAATCAATCTTGTCTTGCTTTTACTGTTTGTTATAAAGCTTCTCATGCATTAGAATGGATTATTGATAGTGGTGTTTCTCATCATGTTACATCTCATAGAGAAGTATTTGATTCTTTACAACCTGATACTACTAATGTTCCTATTCAATTAGCTAATGACCATACTTACAAAGTTGATGGTTTTGGTGATGTTAATGTTCCAAATGGAAAGTTACACAATATTCTTTATGTTCCTGAATTGAAATCTAATCTTCTTTCAGTTTCTCAATTATGTCAAGATTACAAAGTTGAATTTCATAAGGATATGTGCTATATTATTGATCCTAACACTAATCATGTTGTTGCTAATGCTAAGATGGATCATGATAACTTATTTAAATTTTATGAGTTTGCCTCTTCAAGGTACTCTTTGAAAGTTAATATTGATTTCAATGTATGGCATGAAAGGCTTGGCCATTTGAACTCTGATTATATTACTTTGATGCAAACATCTAACATGGTTGAAAGATTGCCCCATATCGTTCCATCTAAACTTACATGCACAAGGTGCATGAGTGGAAAAATGAAAGGGAGTCCTTTCCTCATGGTACTTCATGGAGGGCATCTCATAAGTTACATCTTATTCATAGTGATCTTTTGGGTCCAATGGAGAGCATATCCATACAAGGTTCAAAGTATGCTCTAACCTTTGTGGATGATTT
>MU227831.1:2102921-2114228 GCA_018584345.1 Thuja plicata | reverse complement strand
CACCCATTCCTCTTAAATTCCTCTTACAACTTTGTCTCCCACTTGGAATTCTTGAGCCACTAAATATTAAATGCTATCTTTGACTCAAAATTGGCCATCCCCTCAAGCCTATGTGTCCCTTATGTGGATCTTATGTGGATTCCCACATAGATGACACATCATCCAAGCCCTCTTCTCCTCCTCCAAAATTCTATAAATAGAGGCCCTCTCCTCTTCATTTTTCATCTCTCATTTTTGCATTGTTATTATGCTAACATAGCTCTAGATTTCATGTTTTCATATGCTCTTAGTTTCATGTTTGAATCATATAGATATCACATGCTAGGCTTCAATTTGGTTAAAATTAATCATAGTTGAATCATAGTTGTTACTTTGCATCTTTCATAGCTTCAATCTTGCATAGTTAGTATATCATCTTCATAAGCTTAGAATATCATCTTGTGAAGAATTTGAGACTAGTTCCTTATACTAGTTCTTGAATTCCTTCATTATTTTCAATCTTGCATTTGCATTGGGGACCATTGCATTTTGTGTGTTTGAGAGATCACACCCACATTTAATCTAAAAGAACAAATCAAATAAGTAGAATATGGTGCAATCTACTTGTTTTAGTTCTATCTGATGTTATGATGTTGTCTTCATTGGTTTCTTTGTTCATTTCATGAACCATGTGTGCTAACCCACTAGCTTCTCATGTTTGAGCTTGCTCCCAACAGATTGAAGATTTCACCATACTACATTCTGGCATGCCTGGTGGGACCCACATCCCTAAAATTTTCTAACTTCATCTCTTTCTTTCTTCAAATTTCTCCCAGCACGCGGATCAGCGTTTGCATTTTATGCAGAGGCATCTTCGCAAACACCAGTTCTCTGTGAACCACCGTTTGATGTCTTCACAGAACCAGCGTCTGCGACCTGAACTAGCGTCTCCACTGGCCTTGTTAATTTTGAGATTTTTCCAAAACATCAGCTATTATTTATCAAAATTTTTGGTTTTCCCATTGCTTTTTAATATTTTAGCTTTCTATTTTTTAGCAGAGATCAATTTAACAAGTAGTTATAATGCCGCAATTTTACTAAGTGAACAAATCTTTATAATATTAAAGAACACTACCTTTTAGTTGTTTGGATAATCTCAAATAGGTAAATTTGATCAGATTAAAGACTAAAAAGAAGGAAAAATTAACTTTATTTGCTGTCTCTTGTCTTTTTGTGCTTGCAGGTACAATGACATCTGCGTAAACGTTGGTTCATGAACCAGCGTCTGTGATTCACAAACTGGCATTTTTTGTTTAACTAGTGTATGCGTTTCACAAATTGGTGTCTCTGAATAGTATAGCAACTTACTGGATTTCTGTGTTTCTAGCCTATTTTATGCATTCTATCATTTTTAGGCTAAAACAAGAACCAACGTCTACACCTTGAATCAGCGTCTGCGCTCTGTCAAATTGGTTTTTATCATTTGCTAACAATTATTAAGTGGTTCTTGTGTTTTCAACTTTTGTCAAAGGCAAAATTTGAAACTACTAATCAATTATTTTGCAACGCCGCTTGTCAAAGACAAAAATTCAAAACTACTCATGTTTGTCTTGCAGGTTGCCTCAAATCAAAAATTGACCAAACTATCGTGTTTGTGTTAATATTTTTTTAGGCACATAAACTAATTAGCTAGATTTGATTATCTAATCTAAAGAAAGTGTTAGGGGATTATGCTCTCTTCCCTTTTGGGAGGACCAAAAAACCTAGACACACTTGCTTTGTGTTAAATAATTAAATCTTTTGGGAAAGAACAAAACTTGTCTTGCATGCTTGTGGAGAAAACAATACTGGGTAGGAGACTATTCTCTTTTCCACTTGTGGGAGAATCAGAAATCCAGACTCATTTTTGTCACCAATCCAATTTACTTTGAATCTTTTAAATGGGCCTCCCAGTTGAGGGAAAAATCTCCTGGGAACGAACCATGTGAGAATGAGGTGTAAGCCACACCACTCTAACTCTCGTTAATCAAATTTACTCCTTGGGGTTAAAGCCTCGGGAGTCAATTGGAATTTGAGCTTATACTCGGCTCTTGTCTAACTTAAGTGCGGCCTCAATCACATTTACGTGACCACTTTTTCCAAGAGGCTCTATGGGGCTATACGCCTGAATCATTCTTGCTCAGACATAGAGGATACAATCGAATGAAGAACCTTACTAAATACTCTAGGCTTAGAAGCTACCTAGAACACCCCTGAAAGGTGATAATGCTTGTGCAAGGAAGATAGTACTTCCCCAAGATCACTCATACATTTGTGCCACCCTAAGCATTTGGAACTAGATAATACAGTGTCATGACTGGAGCCATTGCGTTCTTGGTGAAGGCCATATTCTGATTACCTCTTGTGTGTGTTCCTAAGCTTACGAGAAAGTATTTTCATGCTATACCAATTCCTAAGGTAGATTTTTGCTTGAAGTGCTTGAAAAAAATTTGCAAATCTGAAACACAACGAAATATCCAACATTCAAATTTGTCATGTGCTTGTATCCAGCTTCAAGGTTGCTTTGTCCCTTGTCAGATTGTTTTCAGGCACATGCTTGTTCTTTTCTAGTTTGACTATGTTGAAATTGGTTCTTTCCATGGAACAAATCTATTGAAAATCAGAACGAGATCAAACTTTTTCCAAATTATCAAAATAACGTCCCTTTGTAAAGATTACCTTGGGCTCTAATTTTCAGAATTTGGTCTTTTATGAGATATATCCTAAAACCTCCAACTATTCATCCAAGATCAGATCTATTTATAGGACATGACTGATTCCAAGAAGCATAAGAAGGTAAAAACTCCATTACCACCCGTGCAAAGAGAACATAAAAAAACAACCTGAGAGGCTACCAAGTACCAACACATCATTGATTCCATCAAACAAGAGATTCATAAATGGGAATAATTTGACAACGTGATCTACAACAACAAGGTTGCTTGTTTCATGGGAAAATATCATCTAAACTCTACTTTTGTTGGATTTGAGCAATATGACTAGTTGGTTTACCACAACAAACGAAAGTTCCTCCTCTTCTTAAGCTCACTTAGCTTGCATTTTAGGACCTCCCTTAGGTTTTCATCTTTAGAAACACATCACACACTCATCCTAGCATGATCTTGCATTAATCAAATCAATCCTAATCAGCCTAGCATCATCCTAATCATCATCCAAAGCATCCTTGATCACATCTCTCACTTGGTATTTCATCCCCTTTTGAGTTGCTAAAAACCTACATCTTAATCAAACCCCATCCTTGAATGTCCTTTAACTAAGCATTATTTAGGATTATCCCTTTTGTCTTTTGCAACCTCATCACCTTGATCAAAAGGTTGGTTCACATTAACAAAGAATCTCATCTGCCGAAGACCACAAGTCTATCTTAGGTAGACAATCATATCCACTTGATCTTACATTAGGGAAAGAAACCCTTAATCCGTGCATGCACCAAAGTCATCCTTAACACATAGGGTAATATTCATCATCTTAAACACATCCTAGTCATAGCATCATCACCCTTAGCTTCCTAGGTGCATCTTTTCATTACATCTTGCATCTCATATTCCCTTAGGGTAGTCATTTAATGCCACCTATCACACGGGACACTAAGAAGAGGAATAACATGGACCCTAATCTTGCCGCTAGCTCATCTAATCCTACGACTGACAACACCAATGCCATGGTTACTTATGTGCCTCACCCCAACGATCAAATTGAACATGTTTGGGTATACACTAATGAGAATCCCACCCTAAGTATCATGGAAACATTTATCAACCATCTAGCACATGTCCACATGGTAAACACCATGAGTGGATGCAACAACAATCAGGTACTCTTGGACATTAAAAAAAAAGGACTTCAACTCCCACCTTGGATTATACCCACACTTGTCACATGACCTATGACACTTCCAGGGGAATGTCCTCATCCCTCTAGAAATGATGTTTTTGATCCACTTCAACGAGCCATACAAGTGGGATCTCTTATCGCACAAGTAGTCCAACCTTGCATCCCACCCTCCATCATGCACATGATACCTTCATCTACCTCAGGAGCCCCACCTCTTGATCCAACATCAGCAGCACAGGCAATACCCCCCATCACTATGCAAGCACCTCCTCAAGTCACAGCCGCTCCACTTTTGCAAACATTCCCAACATTTGTGGCACAATTTCCACCACCCCCGATCAACACTCAACAAACCACCATTCCACCCATTCCCACTCAGCCTATTTAGAGTGCAAAAACTAGTTCATAGCATCAAAACACCCAAGTCTCCATGCCTATTCCACCTTTCTTCACCACATGCATGCCACCTACCAACGCCTATAACTAACCCTTATTTCTGCAAGGGTCCACTTTTCCTACTCCACTAGCAACACAATCGCAACGTATGCCAGTAGTTCTACCTCAAACACTGTTCAACCCAAATTCCCCCATGCAACAACCATCCACCAATCCCTTCGTCATACCCCAAATATTAATCCAGCAACAACAATAACCTATCTAGCAACAACAACAACCAATCTAATAATATCAACAACCAATCCAACAAAAACCTATCCAACAACAACAACCTATTCAACAACAATAATCCATCTAGCAGCCATCCCAGCAACAACAACCACAACAACAAATCACCAATCCATTCACATCCCAAGCACAACAGCAACAAATCAACCCCTTCGCAGCTGTACAGCCCACCATCCAAACTACACAGTAGCCACAACCACAAACGCAGGGGGAAAATCCCCTCATAGCACAATCAACACAATAGTTTGCTAATGCTTTCATCCAACCCATGCAACAACAACAAATGCATTCTGCCAGTTACCTAGCCATGCCATCTTCCACTACATCACAAACCATTCCACCTCCACAGCAATTCAGTGTTCCCACTGGGGGCATTCCACCACAAAACCCTTATCCTCCACACCATACAGGTGCGCAACAGGGTCATCCCACATATCCAATGTCGTAGCAAATACAAGCATATTTCCAGTAGTTGCAACAATCTTATCAAGCGCTGACACCTCCTCCTCTGCAATATTTCCCTCAACCACAACTTCCACCACAACAACCCATATATGTTGACAACCAACCATCATATCAACAAACACAGTATCCCCCACAGAATCCTCCATATTCACCATTTGATCTGTATCAGATTCAAGGAACTAATGCAATCATGGTCAATAATCCTCCCCCACCAATCAATCATGAATGGGAAGAAATGAAGAATGCTCTCAAAGAGCTAAAGGCAGGGACTGAGACTAAAACATTCAAGTTTGATGAAGTGTGTCCTTACCCGTTTGATCGATCTATCACTGCTATACCCTTCCCCAAGACCTTTGAGACTCCAAAATTTGATCAATATCAGGGGAAGGGAGATCTTGTGAGTGACGTGAAAGAATTCTACATGGCCTACCAAGAAGTGGCCTATAGCGATAATTTCCTCATGAGACTATTTACCAAAATCATAGGAGTAACCACTCTTGAGTGGTTCTACAAAATCCCCTATGGCATAGTCTCTACTTTCACTGAATTATCTGAAAAGTTTGTGGCCCAGTACACACATAATGTCAAAAATGAACTCTCACTCCTTGATCTATGCAATTCCAAACAAAAGGGAGGAGAAATCCTGGCCGATTACCTTCAGCACTGGAAAGGGCTTACTACGAGCTTGTCTTATCAACCCCCTAAGAAACACCTTATCAAAATCTTCATCAACAACCTCCATTCCAAGCTTGCCTATCACATGCACATGAACTGTATACAAACTTATCATGAGATTAGAATCAAAGGCATGGATCTTGAGTGAGGTCTTGTAGAAGAGGGTGCCATCAAGCACTACAAATAATCCTAGCCTGAAAAACATAACAATGATCGATGATGATACTGGAACAAGAACAAGAACACGATAATGGATGGAGCCACTAACACCAAACACATTCAGGTTGTGGTAGTTGGTCCTAATATACCTATTCAAACCTATCAGCCAGCACCACTAGTCTATCCATAACCTCCTCCCATGTATCAGCACTCCGCTTCCACATATCCCCAACCAACATATCAGCAAAACATGTTCATATAAAGCACACCTATCTATCCCTTCCCCGGATATCATATCAACACAACTACCAAGGTCCTACGAATCAAAAAAATGCTATATCAGTCCCACATGAACAGCAAAGGCCTCACACTTCATATGTGCCACTATGCACATTTACCCCTTTGGGTGAACCCATAGATGTCATCTTCTACAAAATGGTCCAAGCCAACCAAGTTGTGTATCCAAAGACACAACCATTTGATGACTCAACACCAAAACTAGCTTGGTATAAAGACAATGAGTACTATGATTACCATCACATTAAGGGACACACTACCCTCAAATGCATGAAACTGAAACACCATATTCAAGATCTCATTAATCGCAAGGATATCAAAGTGGACTATCCTGCCCAACCATCGCCAAATGCAGGCCTTAAAATTTATCAAAAATGCATTCCCTAAACACACTTCAAGCACAGGCCTAGGAAATCCTACTCTATCCTCTGATCAGGGGAAGGGTAAGCAAGGAGAAAATACTAATAGAAAGGATCATACAAATGCATATATCAACTACGATAATCTCATCAGCTGCATATCCCAACTCCAGTCCTCTGTCAATGTCATCCATGTCAAGGGTGCTGATAACCAATGCACAATCACCACTCATAGAGGAAGGATAATAGTTGTAGGTGCCAGTCCTGCCCCATCTACTGGGACCCAATACAACATTTTGGAACACCTAGGGAATACTCCAGCCCAAATTTCCATCCTGGATCTCCTTCGCACTTCACCCACTTATCAACCTCATTGAATTCCAAAACCTTGTCAGACACCTGTTTGCATCTTATGGGGTCTCCTTTAAATCAACAGATGTGCCCTTAGAAGAACCCGATCATAATCTCCCACTCCGTATTGCTGTCATGGTTAAATATTTTGACATCAAATGGGTCATGATAGATAATGGTTCAGTCCTAAACCTGTGTACTCTAAAATTCATAAAAAATTTGGGTTGCACTGAAGCTGATATAACAAATGATGTCATCACAATATAGGCATATGACAATTTGGAGTGTACTTCTGAAGGGACCATATCTTTGCCCATTCAAGTGGGCCTTGTTATCCAGGATACATTGTGTCATGTTGTTGATCTTGAACTTCCCTTCAACATCCTCCTTGGATGCCCATGGATTCATTCTATGCAAATTTTCCCCTCCACCTAATATCAATGCATCAAATTTCCATACAACGGCACTGAGATCACCATTCGTGTAGATCCCAAGCCCTTCACATATTCTAATGCATTGGAAACATCCTTTCCAAATTCCAATCACTGTCCTGGGATCAATATTGGCACCTCTATCGCCAGTTCATCTCGAACCCATTTAGACCCAGAAACAATCCTTTCTTCCACCTTATACATAGTCAAGATCAACAACAAAGGTTGTGGTGAGTACAATTTATCATATGCCTTTGCAGTTGGAGCACTGCCAATTGATACACACACTAAAGGCTGCCGACCTAATCTAAGAAAGGTAGAGCTAGAGATGACCAAGGTGCTACAATTTGGTTCTACCACTTTTATCTCAAATGGTACTTTGACTGTCCAGGAAATGACACCAAACATCAATCAATGGCTCTATAAAGATCCACCACCCAAGGACACAAGTTGCGTCAATTACTTCAAAGATAGGTACCTCGCAACTCACAAACTGGTGACAGAAAAATGGAACTACCAAGGAGGAGGCCTTGGTTATGAAGAGAAAGGAATGAAAGATCCTATTATACCTACCCAACTAGAAAAGAACCTAGGCCTTGGCATGGGCTTTGACATGAATGGGGGCACCAACAAAAAAATCCTTGCCTCTTGTTCATTCCTGGGTGAAATCACTGACATCGAAGATATCCTGGAAGAGAAAGTTGTGAGAGCATATGACGATGTTTTTGATGATGAAACCTTCCTGGGCAATTCTGTCATACACCAACTTTCCATTTTCTTCATTGACCTTCCCCTCCGCCATCCTGAACTCATAGACTGGGACCAACCAAGTGTCATGCACGTTGACGAGTTCCAAAGCGAGGACGCGCTCCTAAGATTTATGGGAGCAATTGAGAAAAGCAATGAATGGGGGAAAGACTCAACATATGTCTACAAACTAGACCCAAAATCATACTTTGGGGAAGAGGAGAACTTCAACCACAAAAATGAAGAAGAAAACAAAAAATAAAAAGAGAAAAATTGATCCCCTAGCGAAAACCCCTCTGGGGCGCTATTTGATCATAAATTAGTAAAAAAAAAGGGCGTATCCCCTAGTGAAAACCTCTCTAAGGTGCTAGAAGATGAAGATTATCCTTTTCCTCTGATCCATGATTACAGGCCTGAACAATCATCGATTCTCATCAAAAAAGCAAAACCTATCAACCTGGGTACTAAAGAGAATCCTGCCATAACATACATAGTAGCATCTCTAACTAAAGTAAAAGAAAGTGATCTTGTCACTTTATTGAAGTAATCCATCAATAAATTTTCATGGTCTTACTCCCACATGCCAGGATTAGACCCCAACTTGGTGGTTCACCATCTTGCAGTGGACCCAAACATCAAACCTATCAAACAAAAGCTCAGGAAGATGCACCCTAAAGTGGCACTACTTTTCAAAGTAGAGCTCAAGAGGTTACTTCAAGCCAAGATCATCTACCCCATTGACTATTTAGACTATATTTCTAACATGGTGCCCATCTCTAAGCCTGATAAATCAATCATGATATGTACAGATTTCAGAGATCTCAATAAGGCATGTCCCAAGGATGATTTCCCCTTGCCAAACATAGACATGATTGTGGATCTCACATTAGGACATGAGATGTTGCCAGTCATGGAAGGATTTTTTGGATATAATTAGATCTGCATTGCAGAAGAAGATCAACATAAGACAACATTCACAACCCCCTGGGGAACCTTCTGCTATAACATGATGCCATTTGGCTTGAAGAACACTAGGGTAACCTATCAAAGGGCCATGAATGTCATTTTACATGACATGATACATATGTTAGAATCACTGAGAGGGGGGGGGGGGGAATTAGNCTTGAAGAACACTAGGGTAACCTATCAAAGGGCCATGAATGTCATTTTACATGACATGATACATATGTTAGAATCACTGAGAGGGGGGGGGGGTGAATTAGTGTTTGTCTATTAATTACTTTTCAAAAACTTAAACATAAATCGAACATACATGGAATGAAGCTTAACATAACAACTCATAACACATGATATGATTATGGGGAAACCTTGATTAGAGGAAAACCACGGTGGGAGTTAGTACCCACAAATATTGTACTAAGTATAATGAACTTGTGAGAGTTCCTTTGCCCTATTAGAAGTAGCCTTTACAATATGAGTACAATGACTTGGTTAAAGGTTGAACCCTATTAGGAGTCTTTTATAAAACCCTGTTAAAGGTATATGGCTCACTGCCCAATAAGATGAAGGTAACAACCTTCTGAAAGATGATATGCACTATATTAGAATGAACTGCTGTGATGACACTATTGTCTGATCAGTTCTGTGTATGCGTGAATTCTCTTACTCTCTCAAAGAGATATATCATATACTAACTTCATAGTACTATCCCTATGTATCTTCCTCTTGTATAATAATCGACACTTCTTTCATATCTTTACATTACATACTTATATATGCAAATCCGAATAGGCACAACCCAAAACAAAACACTAGTCAGCCCTATAACAAAATATACAATGCTTTTGCATAAGTCAGCTTCAAGCGTGTTTACTACAATGTTAATTAAATCATTACAAACATATAACAAAAGGCGCTTAGCCATTACATCACAAAATAACACACGTTGATCAAAACACTTAGTCGGCTTCCATGCTCTATCTCGTGAACTGCTGATCTATTGATCTACTTGTAACTTTGTCGTTCTCTAGTTCCATACTATGTGTGTCTAGATGTAGCATGTACACATGTCATACAACTTATATCTAAACACGCATAAGCTGACTCGATCTCTCGCACGTGTGCTGATGTGCTGATCTCTGAGTATCTCTGTCTACCCTATTTTTCTTACTTAGTCATTTTTTCTTTCATGACAGAAACTAAACATGACTTTGTTGCCATGATAACAACAAAAAATGAGTCATGCATCCTCAGGTAGTCAAATTTCCAACAATCTCCCCCTTTTTCATTTATGGCAACAAAGGAATGTGGTCAAGTTACTCAAAATGACTTAACACAAAAAGTGTCTGTATAACATCATATATACATATATTTCTCCGCATATACACATTCTATATTACTCCCCCTTTGACATTAATGACAAAGGTGTACAAAAAATTGTAAGTCTACTCCATACTTACTCCATATACACTTCAGGGTACACAATTTTAAGAGATTGGATCTCTTTTTGCCAAAATGCTTTCATAGCATCAACTATTTGTAGATGCGCGCATAATGCATATGTTAACTTCTCCATTTTTATCAGATCCATGCAGGGACCTTGATCATATGTCACAATAGTGGCATCAATCTGTTTGATGTTCTCATTGAGGACTGCTAAGGATGGCGCAAGTGCATTTCTTAACTGTGTTTGCCTTACCCTTATCTTGCTGATTTCTAACTTTTCTTTCTCAATTTTGTCTAACTGCCCTTGGCAGACATTGTTACATATGTTCATGTCTTGCATCGAAGTTTCAACTAATTTTATTATGCTATCTATCATTAACTCTACCTCTTCTACCTTTTTGGTGTGCTCAGAGGTGAGCTTTACTCTGTCCATACAGTTTGCTATGACTCTCTTTCCTTTATCTGCTAATTCCTTCAATATAGACTGCCCAATCTTTAAAGAGTTCAAGTCTAAGGTAAAGTTCTTTACCAAATCATCCAGTCTCTCCTTCTTGTATTCATCTTCTGCAATCTTAGTAGCAGAGTCTACTAAGCTTATAAAGTGTTATTTGAAGTTTGACAAAATGTTGTCCACATCTTCAACAGATTTGACTTTGGCTACTTTCTGATCAGTAGGCACTAAGTCATTCAAAATTTTCACTATTTCCAAGAAGTGAGGGTTCTTCATCACTTATTTTTCCTTTTCTTTTTCCATAGCAAGAATGCTGATTTTGATTAGGTCTTCTTCTCCCCATGCATCCAAACTTGCTGAATCAGGAGTTAACCTTGACAACAATGAGGTAGATGGTTGAGTGGATGGT
>MU227831.1:2076653-2091376 GCA_018584345.1 Thuja plicata | reverse complement strand
CTTAACATAACAACTCATAACACATGATATGATTACAAGGAAACCTTGATCAGAGGAAAACCCCGGTGGGAATTAGTACCCACAAATATTGTACTAAGTATAATGAACTTGTGAGAGTTCCTTTGCCTTGTTAGAAGTAGTCTTTACAATATGAGTACAATGACTTGGTTAAAGGTCAGACCCTATTAGGAGTCTTTTAAAAAACCCTATTAAAGGTATATGGCTCACTGCCTAGGCTCACTACCCAATAAGATGAATGCAACAACCTTCTGAATGATGAAATGCACTATATCAGAATGAACTGCTATGATGACAATGTTGTCTGATCAGTTCTATGTATGCGCGAATGCTCTTACTCTCTCAAAGAGCTATATCATATACTGACTTCATAGTACTATCCCTCTGTATCTTCCTCTTGTATAATAATTGACACTTCTTTCATATCTTTACATTACATACTTATATATGCAAATCTGAATAGGCGCGACCCAAAACAAAACACTAGTCGGCCCTAAAAAAAAATATACAATACTTCCGAACAAGTTGGCTTCAAGTGTGTTTATTGCAATGTTAATTACATCATTACAAACATATAACAAAAGGTGCTTAGCCATTACATCACAAAATAACACACGTTGATCAAAACACTTAGTCGGCTTCCATGCTCTGTCTCCTGGACTGCTGATCTATTGATCTGCTTGTAACTTTGTCATTCTATAGTTTCATACTATGCATGTCTGGATGTAGCATGTACACATGTCATACAACTTATATCTGAATGTGGATAATCTTAATCGATCTCTTGCATGTGCACTGATGTGCTGATCGCTAAGTATCTCTGTCTGCCCTATTTTTCTTAGTCATTTTGTCTTTCATAATAGAAACTAAACATGACTTTGTTGCCATGATGACAACACAAAATGAGTCATGCATCCTCAGGTAGTCAAATTTCCAACAACACAAAATTCTTGAAGATTATGTTGATGATATCTTGGTGAAATCAGTTAAGAGGGAAGATCACCTCAATGTTTTGGAGTGCATCTTTGAGAGAATTGGACACTACTGCTTAATGCTCAACCCTAAGAAGTGTGTCTTTGGGGTCACATCAGGCAAACTTCTTAGGTTCATTGTATCCAGACAAGGCATTGAAATAGATCCAAAGAAGGTGCAAGCTATCATAGAAATGCCTCCACCAAAAACACTATGACAACTGTGTAGCCTCCAAGGAAAGTTACAATCTGTGCGCCATTTTATCTCTCAACTAGTAGACAAGTGCCAACCATTCACTCATCTCCTATGAAAAGATAACACTTTCAAGTGGGATCCTTAGTGTCAAAAGTGTTTTGACAAAATCAAAGAATACTTGGCTAATCCACCCATCTTGGTACCACCTATACTTGGTCGATCACTCATCCTATATATTTTTTCTACTACCACAACACTGGGGGCACTCCTCACTCAGTTGGATGATGAAGGTAAAGAAAGAGCTATTTATTACATCAGTCAGACCTTAGTGGGTTATGAGCTCAACTATTCAACTATGGAAAAAGCATGTCTGGCAGTGGTCTTCGCCTCTCAAAAACTTCACCACTATATGCTTAGTCATACAAACAAGCTCATTTCAAAGGTAGATCCTCTCAAGTATCTACTCTCCAGGACTATACTCATAGGTCGAATGGAAAAATGGGTTATGTTGCTAAGTGAGTTTGATATTCAATATGTAGATAGAAAAGCCATTAAAGTGCAAGTCATCACTGATCAGCTAGTAGAAGCGCCATTGGTAGATGCATATCCTTTGATCACAGAATTTCCAGATGAGCATTTTTACATGATAGAAGAACAAACAACTTGGAAACTCTACTTTGATGGGTCCTACACAACTCATGGTGCAGGGGAAGGAATACTTTTTGTCACCCCTCAAGGTGATTACATTCCTATGTCATTCAAATTGGGATTTCCCTGCACGAACAACATTGCAAAATATGAGGCACTAATCACAGGACTCCGCATGGCCATCGAATGGAACATCACAACTCTAAATGTCTTTGGTGATTCCCAAATCATCATCAAATAGGTTCTCGATGAGTATCAAAGCAAAGATGACAAATTGATGCCATATAAGTAGATGGTTGACAAGATGAAAGAACATTTCTTCCACTTGCAGAACAAGACTGTTGATGCAATGGCCACAATTGGCTCCCTCCTAGAGATTCCTCATGAGTCTACACAATATGAATTCTTAGTTGAGAGACTACATGCTCTCGCTTATGAGAATGATGAATCAAATCGTGTATATGTCTTCGCTGGTCCCTAGTCCCCATGGTACCACAATATCTAGGCTTACCTACAAAATGGTATCATATCCCCTTATCTCACTACAACCTAATGCCAAAACTTTATTCATAGAGCTTCCCGTTACACCCTTGTCGCTAACACCCTTTATCATCGAGGCTATCACAACGTGCTCTTTAGGTGTTTAGATGAAAATGAAGTTGACCAGGCGTTACAAGAGGTACATGCTGGAATCTGCGGTGCCCACACAAGTGGCATGATCCTAGCCAAGCAACTTCTACGTAAAGGGTACTATTGGCCTACAATGGAACATGATGCTTGTGAGTTCGTCAAGAAGTGCCTACCTTGCCAACAACATGCCAATCTGATCCATTCTCTTGCACAGGACCTCAGACCTATTTCACCTCCTTGGCCCTTTTCTTGTTGGGGTTTTGACTTCATTGGTAAGATAACTCCCCTCTCTTTTGAAGGCCACAAGTACATAATCATAGAAACAGAGTATTTTACAAAGTGGGCTGAAGAAATTCCATTCACCCTCACTAGTGGTGTCCAGATATCCAAATTTATCCTCTATCACATTGTTTGCTACTTTAGCATACCCTCCACCATCTTCACAGATAATAGTACACCATTTGAAAATCAACATGTCAGTGATCTCTATGCTCACCTCCATATCCATCACCATTTCTCCAGTCCATATTTCCCTCAAGGTAACAGCCAAGCTGAGGCAACTAATAAAACCCTCCTCAAAATCCTTAAGAAATTTGTCAATGATACTGGTCGTGACTAGCATCTCCAGATTAACCCTGCCCTCTGGGCATATCACACTTCCTACCGTACTCCTACTAGCACTACTCTGTATTCCCTAGTCTATGGTGCTAAAGCAATCTTACCAATTGAGGTCAAACTACCGTCTCTCTGGGTATCACTGAGAGGCCTGATTGATGATGAAGATTACCGAGTAGCATGACTCACACAGCTGAATCTACTAGATGAAAAGCACCAACAAGCATATGATCATATAGTTATCTACCAAAATAGACTCAAGAGGAACTATAACAAGAAGGTCCACCCATGCTAGTTCCAGGTTGGAGACCTTGTGCTAAAGGAAAATTAGAAAGTAGGTAAAGATAGGGAAAAGAAAGGTAAGTTTGAGTCACCTGGCAAGGCCCCTATGTTGTCACTACATGCTTCGGTTCTAGGGAATATCAACTCTCCACTCCTGAAGGAGAACCATTGAATGATTCTACCAACATCATTCATCTCAGGTGCTTCTATGCCTGATGGCTGGTTGTTTATTCCAGTTATCTGAGAAAATCCATAAAAAGTGTAAAAAGTCCTGAAGAAAGCACAAAACAATGTAAAATAGTCCTGAAAAAATCTCAAAAAAGAAGAAAAATGAAGTTGAAAAAATGGTTGTCTTGGTGAAAACCTGGCAAACAGGCACTTGGGCAACATCAAAAACATTAGAAAGATCCAAAGAAATCAAAAAATAAGAATAAAGAGAAAAATTTCGTCCAATGGTGAAAACTTGGCAATCAAGCGCCTTGGACAAGTATGCGTGATGAAAATCTAGAAATAGACATCACACATAGTGGACCATTCCATTATCTATCACACTCTTGTTTCCATCCATCACCACATCTCCACAAACCTCAACATCTCGCCAGTATTCCCTAGGTGTTCATTTATCTCACTCACTAGTTCAAAATGATCCTCCTATCTCGTATCCTGCACTTTTTGTCCATATGGTATGGTATATTGTTGTTCATACGTTGTACTATCCCAATCCCTGAGCTTTAGTCTTGTACATATTTTTTCTAGTCGTCCTCTTAGTGTTGCTTGTATATATCTCAGCAAGCACCTTTTGATGACATCTTGGCTCCGTAGTTTGATCGCAGTGCACCTTTGACCAAATAAGATTTATGAATCCCATCTTTTTGGAAATGGGTCCTTTGAGGATGTATCCCTCCTCCCGTTGACCTAAATCTAGATCATCATCATCTCTGGATTCTTGTAGGATGTATCCTTCCTCTTAAAACTAATCAACCAACATACTAAACTATCGCACACATCAAAAAGAAAGATCTAATCAAATCTCGACAACAACATGTGTACATAAATTGCTTGTAATTAATCATTCAGTTTGGTCCTTGTATATTCATGACATGTCTAGTCTTCTTGCCATCACACTAACATCTCGAGTCCTTGTCATGCTAACATTCCCTGCCTGGTCCTTCATAGTCCTCCTAGCTGGTTCACCAGTTGATTGGGACCATAATTTTCACTCTAGAGCTCAATTTTCGCCTAACCACTATTCACAAATAACCTTCTTTAACCCCCCTAGCCCCTCTTATAGCCCACATTGTCCCCGAAAACTTTTCTGCTCCATGTACCCCCCCTGTATATTTTTGTATAAATTGTTCCTATTGTACAACCTAAATACTTCAAAAATACCAAAAAACATAAAAAAAAAATCCAAAAAAATTTAAAAATTCCAAAAAATTTCAAAAAATTCAAATATTCTCAAAAAACTTGCAATAAACCATCGTTTATTTCTGCATCGCTCAGTATTTCAAATTTTAGTGACGTTTTGACACTTGTGACTGAGATCATGTTTTTACCAAATCAGTTTTGCGACCGATTATCCTTTCTCATCATCCTATTCATAGCTTTTTCCATCGAATATATCTTAATAACATCAAATCCAATCCTTGCCTGTCAGGATGCATCCTTCCGGCGTCGGCTTATCAAATCCTTCATCACATCAATCCTATTCATGGCAAGAACTTTGGACTGAATGACTGCTTGGTCATGAGGCCTTCTTTATTGATTGTATCTTTTTGTGTCATTTTAAACCTACTCACCACTACCTCGATCTACTATATCTTAGTGCATTGTGACTGGTGCAACTGATACATGCATCTTTTGCAGTGTACTTTTGTTTGAGCGTCTAGTCCACGCAAAGGAATTCTATCATTCTTAATTGCATTTTAGAAGGCTTCTATTTATTATCTCCTCTCCCTTCCTCCTTCCTGTTGTGTCATTTTTTTGAGAAAATTCCACAACATTTTTCTTGTTGTGTTCTTTTCTCGAGCGGGCACAACCCTGTACCGTCATCGCTTTGGCACAAATCTTAGAAACCCTCTTCCTCTACGGCAACTTATTTTCTTGTCTTTGATGCAACGTCACTTGCGATGCCACGTCAAAGAGGGGAAAAATGTAGACGTCCAAAAAAATATTGATATTAATTCCCCTTTCTCTTCTAGCTATTTAAATTAATTAAATAGTTTCATAGTTGGTATTTATCAATGATCAAATACTATTCCAATGTATTTTATTTAAATACATTTACCTCACAAAATCCCCTTTTTAATAAACTTATATTTATTAAAATTTCTCCATATTCACAATTCTTCTAAACTGTGATTTATTCAAATCTAATTTGAATTATAATCTAAACCCTAGCTAGGAACCTATTAATATGACCTAGAGACCTACATTAAGCCTACCCTACTCCTACTCTACATCCATCACCTCACTTCCTAAGCATGCTTCCCTACCTACCTAAACTCTAAATCATACTTAAAGGGTGATTCCTAACCTTTTTAAGGCTAATGGAATGCTCACCCACATGGGGAAATTCTCTCCAAAAAGGTCACCCATTCCTCTTACAACTTTGTCTCCCACTTGGAATTCTTGAGCCACTAAATATTAAATGCTATCTTTGACTCAAAATTGGCCATCCCCTCAAGCCTATGTGTCCCTTATGTGGCTCTTATATGGATGTTGTAACCACCTGAATTTGGTTTGTTCTGACTATGGACCCTATTTTCCCTAAGTGTGATCATACCCCCAATTATGTCATGACAATGTTACTTTGGCATAATTCATTTTTAAATCAAATTTAATATCCTAGGTATTTTTATCACTGAATTATATTAACTATTATAGCCATACAATTCAAATCAATTTAACAAATTAAATAAAATCAAATTCAAACATGGCTATAGTATTTAATTATAAAGGAATTAAATAAACCCCTTAATCAATTATCCACTTGCAATTAACCCATTCCCCTAGCCTATTTAATTTAATTAAAATAGCTATAGTCCCCTTAATTATTAAAAATCAATAAAATGCTTAAATAACTAATTCATATATTTTGAATGAATTAAATAAGTTTAATTCATTTCATTTATATTCCCTAAACCCCAACCTAACCTATCTCAACCACTTCTACCCTGGGTTCTAACCCATCTCAACCTATTCCCCCCCATGCTAATCTAATCCTAATTCTTATTCTATCCTAACCCACCTCCTAATGTTGTCACATTCCATTAAGGAATGATTAACAACTCAACCCACTTGA
Source organism: Thuja plicata (assembly GCA_018584345.1). Taxonomy (NCBI): domain Eukaryota; kingdom Viridiplantae; phylum Streptophyta; class Pinopsida; order Cupressales; family Cupressaceae; genus Thuja; species Thuja plicata. Next base: position 2,084,712 of record MU227831.1, on the reverse strand, counting down.
GAAAGTCAACTTTCTCAAGCATGACTTCTCTAAAGGACCAACTTGCCAAGTTGAGTCTTACTCACTCCCATGCCTCTTAAATGAAGTTCATTAATGACTCATTAATGTATATTCTCTCTTGCCCATCCCTCATTAATTCCTAAGGCATTAATGGCTCTTACACCTCATTAATGACCTTAGGGGCTCCATTAATGAACCTTGTCTCCCCTCTCTCTCCCATTCCTCTATAAATTAAAGGGATATGGAGCTCATAAGAAGCCTTAATTTTTGAATAGTACTGTTGTTATGCCAAAATTTTGAAGGAATTTCAAAGCATTATTATGCTACCCATTCCTTCATAGCTTCATGCACACTCCATAATTACCTCTCTTACATGGTTATAATGCCCATTTTAAACTAATATACATGCTTAAATAGTTAAATAGTTGTTTTTAAACTAAATATTTTATGCTAAGTTGTTTATGTCACTTGTATTTAGCATAATCTGAGGGCTTTTATGTTATTTTCTACACTCATCCTAGTTAGAAAGAAAAAATTTGATGTTAGTGTTGTATATGCTCATTAACCCTTGTTTCTCACTAACAGAATGACTTATTAAAGTGTTGTGTCACAGGAAACAGGTACACAAACATACACACATTTTTGGCGCCCATCACGGGGCCTGATTTTTTACTTGGTCTCATTTTATATCAACTTTTCACTAATTTGCATGCCCAAAATTCTATTACAGGGTCATTTTTGGTCATTTTGGATCGCATCCGGGATACGCCCTCGCACCGTAGTAAATGAGGCTTGCATCCAGGATTTCCTGGATCATTTCTGGTTTAGACTCGCATTTGGTAAACATTGAATCACATCTGGTAAGGAAAGTCACATCCGGTTTTGTGTTGTTTTCTATCTTTCTAGATTACATCTAGTGAAAATTTTAGTGAACTATTTTGCCTAACCACTAACATTTGTGTGTTTTGACTTCTGTGGTCTTTTGAAAAGCTTAACGATTCTTTCCAGGTTGATATTGACGGTTTTTTGTGGGAGTTGGTACATAACAAACTAGCTCAGTTTTTCAGGTTTCCTAACCCCCATCTTGACCTCTCTTTACTTGATTTGAAAACTAAGGAACATTTTCCAATCTATCACTAAACTGAGTAGAGGACTATGATCTTTTCCTTTTAAAGAAAATCAAAAACTCACACATCAGTTTATGGGTTGGACAAAATTTGGAGTTAAATGAACAAGAAACCAAATCGTATAATTCTTTTGGGATCAGTAAATGAACAACAAAAATCACTAAATCTTGTAGATCAAAGAACAAGTTCAACTGTTTAATTCATTTTTGGGACATAGAAATTGAACAAGAAAACTCACTAAATATTGTGGCTAATTGAACAAGGCAAATCTCTTTTTCAAGCAATCTTGTTTTTATTAAAATAGGAACATCTAAATTAGGCACAACATTGCTTGACTCTATTTTTGGAGAAAATGGCTTAGATTAGGAGAGTATGATCTTCTTCAAAAGAATCAGAAATCTAGACATCCAAAGTTCGCCAATACTTTGTATGCATATTTAATAGTAGAGAGCCTGCCGGTTGAGGAAAAAATCTCTCGAGAACGACCCAAGTGAGGATAGATTTTACACCAACCCTTCCAACTCACTATAAATAGTTGCTTCCTCGTAGGCTAAAGCCTCGAAAGACAGAGCCAGTTTTGTTCATGGAATTTTGACATCATTCCTTGAACATGCTTGGGTATATGTAGAGCGGAGCCACTTGAATTTTGCTTGTGAGACTAGATATATTCAGGTACTCATAGGGCTATACACCTAAATTTTTCCTTGTGCAATTCTATGGGGGACGATTTCAAACGGATTGCCCAATAATCTACAACAACTTCAACTGAAAGAGTTCCTGATTCACCCCCGAAAGGGTGATAATCTTTGTGCAAGGCAAAAAGTAATTGCGCCAAGATACTCATCATATTGTGCCCTCACTTACATTTAGATTCAGCTAATACATCATCATGACTGGAGCCATTGCGTGCTTGGTGATGGCTATATTCTAATTAGCATTTGAGTGTGTACCTAATTCAACAAGCAAATATTTTCATCCTCCAACTAGAGAATAGGAAAAAGATGAGTGTCTGTTTCACCCTCTTAACAATGCAAATCTGTTTGACATGTCTAGAAAATCACTAAAAATATAAACTCCTTCAGAGAAAGAAACAATATTCAAACCTTCAGATACATGTGTTTTTCACTCACTGGAAATTCTCCAAACACGATCACAGATCAGACAAACTGCACGAACTCCCAAAACACAAATTTCAAAATTGGCAAAATCTGACAAAGGCATCATAAGATCTCATCCTAGATTTCCCAAATTGCATCTGGTATTTGGGATCACATCCTGTATGCTAGCTCGCATTTGGTCCAAATTGCATTTGGTATTTGGGATCGCATCCTGTATGCTAGCTCACATTTGGTCAACATAAAGTTGCATCTAGGGTTTAGGCTCGCATCTGGTGTCATTAGAAGCTCACATTTGGGAGCTTGCATCTAAGACAATAGGCATTTACCAAATAGTTTCTCAGAAAGTCTCAGTTGATTAGGATACCCTTTTGGCTCTTTAGCTAGTTCTTGTTGTCTCTTCTGGTCTCCTTGTTAAAATTTCAAGACTTTTTCAAAACGTCTACCTTGCATGCTTAGTCAGTCTTTCACGATTGGTTCAATACGTGTGGTCTACCCACTTTCTACCAACAACTTGGTTCCTAACTCACTATCACGACAATCTAACCCTCTAATGCTAGAATCACTTACGTCCACCAACAATAAATAGTTACTTTTACCTAGACACACCCACTTGAATGGGTTGAAACACTTACTTGCACTATTAGGAAAATATTGACAAAAGTTGAGAAACAACTTCATAGTTAACATAAGATGCAACAAGTACACGTCTAAAGGATCAAAAGTGCCTCCTAAAACACCACACTTTCAAGGGGAAACTTCTTATAGCTCCCTACTCGATCTAGAATCCCCACCAATGGATAACGACACTCACAGATGGAGTGAGGCTTTTGAGGAGTATAACGATGGAAAACACCAAAAGTCTGAAGATATGAATGAGGAGGAAGGACCCAAGTTTGAACATGGCCCATTTGGATCAGAAAGTGAAGGAGAGATCCCTGAAGATGAGTATGAAAAACTCAAATAGAGTAAGAGGTTCCACAAGATATTGGAATGGATAATTGATGATGATAAAGAAAAGTACTTGCTCCATCTAGCATCCACAGGTGTCAAACTACCTAAGGATTATGACGTGGAAAATCTCAAAGAAAAGGAGGTACCAAACCCAATATCAATTCTCACCAAGAAACTCACTTTGATGCAAACAGAGCTCGCAAACTTCAAACAGGAGAAAGAGAAACCTAAAACCAAATACTCTTTGGACACCATTTGTCCATTTCCTTTTGAAAAAAATATTACTATGGTCCCATTTCCTCCCAACGTGGAAATACCGAAGTATGACAAATACATAGGAGAAACTTGTATGCACCCTAAAATGGTCACCTAGACTTTGGGCCCCATTTTATTATTTTATCATTTTATCAATTTCCTTGATAAAATTGTAATTTATTCAATTATTTCAACATTTCCTAAGGTTTGATCATTTTTATTTAATTAAAAGATTTAATCTTCCTTTTAATTAAATAAAATTCCTCTTATTTAATTAAAAGATTCAATCTCCCTTTTAATAAAATTTCTCTTATTTAATTAAATTCAATTTCCCCCATTTAATTAAATGAAATTCTTCTAATTTATTTAATTGAAAGAAAACCCCTCTTTTAATTAAATAAATAAAAATCCCCACTTAAAACACTTTATTTGTTGAAAAAGGAAATAAATTAAATAAAAATACTTTTTTCATCACATCCTCCTTAGTGGTGGGATTTTTGCCTCTTAATCATAGCCTTTGATTTTTGCCTCTTAATCTCAACCGTTCACTTTCTTATATAAGGAAATCTCTCCTTCTCATTTGATAATCATCAATCAATCATCAATCATAATCAATCATCTTTTTTATAGTATTGTTATGCTGCAGGTTTGGAGAGCATTTTTGGAGGAGGATTTGAGCACTTAAGCTTGGATATTACAACTTCTCTCTTCTTGTCTCATTCTTCTTGCATCCATGGCTATTCATGTAGATTAGATTCATGTTTATTTTCATAGATTAAATTTGCATTTGTATTTCTTTTCATAGATTAATTATGTATTGTTATCATTTAGATTAATTTCTTTTTATGCATTTCAATCATATAGAGTAGATCTCATTTTCATGGATTTGAATCTCTCATTTCATGGTGTACTTGCATAGGCACTAACTAGGTCAATCTGAGGGCCTTCATTTTAAACCTTTGCACTCCATGACTAGAGAGCTATGTATCAATATTTGAGGCCTCATTCTTGAGTAACCTTGGATGGAATGATTCATAGAAGTGTGTCAACATTTTAGCACACATTTTTTGGTGCCCACCGTGGGGCATGCTGCTCCTGATTTTCCTCCATTTTATTCAAATCTCAGATTTTCTAATCTTTACATGGTTATTTTATTGAAGTTTTTCAAGCCTAACCCTTGTGTAGATTTGCTTTGAAATGAAAACCCTAGATTTTCAAAGATTTGATCATATCTCCTAAATGGATTGGAGATTCATTCTGAATTTTTTTTATAGGTTGGTGACATATTAGAGAAGCTCCAGTAAAAAATTTAGAATTTTTTAAGGTATTTTGAATTTTTTATAATTTTTCTTTATTTTTCATAAAACCTTAATTTTTGGCGCAAATCAGTGAATTTTTGTAGAAATTTTTACATTTTCGGAAAGATCTTTAAATTCTATAGGGGGTCCATTCTTTGATTTTTAAATTTGGATGCAATATTATAGCTCATTTGGTCGATTTATGAAAATTGGTCTATTTTGGGAAAATAGCTCCCTAGGACACAAATGAAAAGATATTTTAAAAATTCTAACATTTTTAGAAAGCTCTCTATTTTTTAATAGGGGTCTCTTTTCTGTATTTAGGGTTTGGGATCTGAATTAATAGCAAACAAATAAGATCTTGTTGACTAGGTCAAAAATCAAAATTAAAAAAAGGGCATTTAATGATTAGCTTGCATTTATTTTTCACATGGTTCAATGCATGATGTGAGTTGTCATTTGGATTATTTTCTGGTTATTATTGCTCCTAAAAATTGATTTTTAGGTCTAACCCTAGGGTTTGATATAAGTTGAATATACATTGCATATCTTGTTTGCTTGTTTGCTTGTCTTGCTTGTTGGAGAGTTCGTGAGGATTGCTTGGACTCGCTTAGATAAACAACAAAATGATTTCCGTTGCATTGGATTTGAGGTATTTTTTTGATCTCTATAATATTTGGATTTTGGGAATTAAAATGAATATCTCATGTGTTTAGCTTGAGTGTTTCTTGCTTTCATAGATCACATTTTCAAATTGGTGCTCTAAAATGGACCTAGATTTGCTTTCTTGCATATATGTTTCACATAGTAATTAGGCCCTATGAAAACTATTTGTGGTGATCTTGAGAGAGTGGGCTTCATTTTCTTGTTTTACATGCGAAGCTCTTCTTGATGATAGAGCCCCTTGTAGGTAGGGAAGGATTTTGTTTTTACCTCATTGGTCAACTTGGTTTGGGCTTCAACTTTTGGCAATACTTTCTCTCTTTGGGGGATTGGTGTCATTTGTTGTTGTGTGAGCCTTGAATGAGGTGATTTCAAATCAGTGGGTCAATGAATCATGTTTGCTATGTTTTGGTGAGGTGAAGAGGCTAGAGGATTATGCTCTTTTCCCTTTTGGGAGAATCAGAAACTTGGAACCCTTGAATCCGAACTAAGTCCCCATGTGGTCCATACTATGAGTCTTCCTTGTTAGAGAGGGTTAACTGTAGTTGACATTCCCTTTATTGGGTCAACCACATGGATGGAACCTCAAGCGGTAATAGCCATTTTCACCATGGTAGTGACAGCCGCTATATAAATGTCCTTGTGAAAGAAATCTCCACGGGTGTAGTTTCTTGTGGGTTGTCAGATCTCCTCAGCAGCTCTTGATTGATTAAATTCTTGGACTGTGTCAAAACCTCAGTGCACCAGGATTGGATTTCACCTACTTGAGATTGCAAAAGTTGCAGAGTCAAGCCATTACTAAGAACCATAGTGTAACCAACTTTTTCTTTCATAGGACTATGTGCGTGATTGGAAAATATTTGAGAACATACACAAGTAGCATTCTTATGGAGTATAATTACTATGTCACTATCCATGTTCACGTACAAGGTTGCTTTGTCCCTTGCTCATTGTTTGAAGACAATTGATTGCTTGAAATCCTTGATTACTATCTTATGTGCCTAATTCATGATAAAATCTGTTAATGCATCTAGTTGGTCAATTAAAACGAACAAATCTGAGTTCCCGAGTGATAACAAACTTCAATAGATCTCCCCAAAAGAGTGTTATGACATGTTTCTCAACATCCAAATGAACTTAAATGGTATCAAGTTGCACAAAATGACTCTTGGTCTTCTTTCCTCCGCATCTTCCATGTCTTCTTAGTCTTCCATTTCCATTCTTTCTCTTCTTCTTTCATGCTTCTTCCTATTTCTTCCTAAAATCTTCATGTCATCTTGATTCTTTTCCTCTTATTATCTAGTCTATCTTCTTCCATTTTCATCTATTCTATCACTTCCATTCTTGATTCCTCTTCTTCTAGAACCATGAATTTCAAATGTCTTGTTATGGAACCTCTCTTGAGGATGGATGATCTTGAACTTATTGCTCAATTCGAAGAGTGTTATTTTTCCAACAAGTTCATGGATGATAAATTGGAAAAAATGATATATAAACGATTAAGCGAATTAGATGCCTTCGCTAGAATCATAAACATGATCTTGTCACCACGATTCTCTTCTTCCAAACATACTTCATCTTCTAAATCTTCTCATCATTCCTCACCATCTAAACATTATTATTCTTCTAAGTCTTCACATCATTCATCATCATCCAAACATTCTTCTTTCACTAAGTCTTCACATTCTTCTTCTTCACGATCTCATTATTCTTCTACTTCTCCCAAGAGTCATGATTCTCTTCAAAATGCATACCATAATGAGCAATGTGATAATCCTTGTGATACCTCTTCCATGAAGAATGACACGCCCATCTTTGATGACTCCGATGGTCCCATTTATTGTAGCTCTGATGCTTATTCTGATGATGCCTATTATGATGAAATACATAGAAATGATTATTAAACTTCTATTCCTAAGGGTCCTCCTCATCGTGTGCTCACGCTTACTAGGGGTGGGGGTTCAGAGTGTAGATATTGTGATGGTGATCCATATGATTCTGATTTTGAAAGAAACTTTGATGAGTTTCGTAAACAATACCTCTTTGATGCTTCTATTGAGAAAGAGAAATTTTACCACGCTGATTATAAACGTCAATACTACGAGCATCGCTCCTCTAAGAGTTCTCATGCTGAAAATAAAGATTGCACTCTCAAGCAAGATCATGTTAATGATGAACCTTTGTCTTCTAATGATTCCCTTCCATCCTCTACTTCTTCCAATACTCATACATCTCTGGGGGCATCCTTTCTACATAATTTTGATGCCCAATCTGTCTAGGGGCATCCTTTGTACATAATTATTGATCCTAAAAAAATTTTAAAAAATGATATATTGTCAAAAATTTTAAAAATAAAAAAATGTCCTGAAAAAATGATTATCTTAGTGAAAACCTAGCAATAGGCGCTTTGATGTATCTCAAAAAAATTGTATATTTGAAAAATACAAAAAAAATTTAAAAAAAGTCTAAAAATTCAAAAAAATAGAAAAAGTGCCTTGGTGAAAACCTAAAAACAGGCACCTTGGTAGCAAAAATTCAAAAAAAAAATATAAAAAGTCCTAGGAAAAAAAAAAAAAAAAGAAAAAAAAAAGTGAAAATGAAAAAATTGTAATAAAATCCAAGTGGTGAAAACTTGGAAATGGGTGCT
>MU227831.1:2065362-2075869 GCA_018584345.1 Thuja plicata | reverse complement strand
CTATTGCAAGTACACCTTTGCATTTTTATGTAGCTTGCATTGTTAGACTTCATGTTAATTTGCATTTTTAGGCTGCATTATGAGTTTGAGGGTTTCCTTCATCTTTCTTGTGGACTTTTAATCAACTGTGATCATGTTTGATCTTCATTTCTTTATTTTCTTTCGTGATCTCAATCAAAATTTTCTATCTTAAACAGTTGATTGATTTTGGGGCATTCTCTCTCTTGAGGAAATTTTTTTTTCTTCTCTCCATTTCTTTCCACTTCTTCCAAACTTCTATCTTCCATTCACTTTCACCCTTCTTCTTCTTCTTCTACTACTTTTTTTCTTTCTTCTTCTTCTTCTTCTTCTTCTTCTTCTTCTTCTTCTTCTTCTCTTCTAATTCAACCATGGGGCATAATCTTTTGTGCTTGATGATCTACCTTGGTTCTGTGATCTTTATATCTTTCATCTTACATCAAGAACCTTATCTTTAGTTTGATTTGATCAAAATTATCAATTTGTTGTTTCTCCTCTATCTCATTTTGATTTTAATCACGAGGGGGAAATACCTATCAAACTTCAATCTTTGATTCAGATTTATCAATTATATCAGTATTTTTTGAGATTCTTATCTCTGACATGTCAATTACTTATTTCGGTGTTGACTTTGTCTTTTTCAATTGTGTTTATTTTTGTCCTGATGTGGTCCCGTTTCGACCACATGTCTGGATTGTTTTATGATCCCATTTCGACCTCACACTTCAACTGCATTCTTTGACTACATGTGTTCCTGAATTGACCACACATTTGTCAAAGAGGGGAAAATGTATGCACCCTAAAATGGTCGCCTAGACTTTGGGCCCCATTTTATTATTTTATCAATTTTTTGAATCAATGCTTTGCAACATTTTTAATTCAAGTCAATTTCCTTGATCAAATTGTAATTTATTCAATTATTTCAATATTTCCTAAGGTTTGATCATTTTTATTTAATTAAAAGATTTAATCTTCCTTTTAATTAATTAAAATTCCTCTTATTTAATTAAATTCAATTTTCCCCATTTAATTAAATAAAATTCTTCTAATTTATTTAATTTAAAGAAAACCCCTCTTTTAATTAAATAAATAAAAATCCCCACTTAAAACACTTTATTTGTTGAAAAAGGAAATAAATTAAATAAAAATGCCTTTTTCATCACATCCTCCTAAGTGGTGGGATTTTTGCCTCTTAATCATAACCTTTGATTTTTGCCTCTTAATCTCAACCATTCACTTTCTTATATAAGGAAATCTCTCCTCATTTGATAATCATCAATCAATCATCAATCATAATCAATCATCTTTTTCATAGTATTGTTATGATGCAGGTTTGGAAAGCATTTTTGGAGGAGGATTTGAGCACTTAAGCTTGGATATTGCAACTTCTCTCTTCTTGTCTTATTCTTCTTGCATCCATGGCTATTCATGTAGATTAGATTCATGTTTATTTTCATAGATTAAATTTGCATTTGTATTTCTTTTCATAGATTAATCATGCATTGTTATCATTTAGATTAATTTATTTTTATGCATTACAATCATATAGAGTAGATCTCATTTTCATGCATTTGAATCTCTCATTTCATGGTGTACTTGCATAGGCACTAACTAGGTCAATCTGAGGACCTTCATTTTAAACCTTTGCACTCCATGACTAGAGAGCTATAGATCGATATTTGAGGCCTCATTATTGAGAAACCTTGGATGGAATGATTCATAGAAGTGTGTCAACATTTTAGCACGCAAAACTGATCCACATGATCATGTAAGGGAATTATGTGCTCTAAGCATAGAATACATGCACAAACCTACATACCTCATGCGACTATTTTCAGGAAGTCTAGGAGGTAATGCCATGGAGTGGTTCTCAAAACTAAACCCTAAGGTCAAAACATTTGAGGATTTAATCCAATGATTCATGCAACATTACTCCTACAACATCCAACATGATGTAACTATGATGGACCTATGTAATACCAAACAGAGAAGTGGTGAATCATTTACACACTTCCTACAATGGTGGAGGAAATTTTTCGCATGATATTCAAGGGCCATTCCCAAATCAGAGAAGATGGAGATCTTTGTTAATAACCTGGTGCCTGCATTGAACTACGCATTACAAATGCAAGACTAACCAAGCTTTGACAAAATGATTAAAAATGCCCTCCATATTGAGGAAGTCATGGTCAAAAGAGGGGAGATCATCCTTCAAAATGAAAAAAAAACCAACAACTCCACCTCCAAGCCTAAATTGTGGAAGCAAAACAAAAATGTTGTTAATGATGGAGTGGTTGATGCCTCTAACATTAATTATAAACTTGAGGTATTCAATCTAACCAATAACATGCAAGAAAGCAAGGATGCTAAGGTAACAACTCCCGTACCCAAAGAAAATAATGATAATAGCAAGGGTCAGACATGGACTTCAAAACCCCAAAGAACATTCACTCCTTTGGGAGAACCTCTTGAGACTATTCTAAAAACGCTATTGGATAAAAAATTCCTCACAATCCCAGATTCCAAACCGTGGGAACCAATGGTCAAACCCAGGTGGTGGGATGATAATTCCTATTGTGTCTTCCACAAAAACAAGGGACACAAGACTAATAATTTCCTCAAGCTTAAACATGTCATCCAAGACCTCATCGTAGGAGGTAAGATCAAAGTAGATGGACACACTACCAATGAGGATCATACAACATTCAAAAAACCCTTTACTAATTACGATCAAGGAGAAACATCCAAAGGGAAGAGTAATGAGGTAAACTACACCTATTCCAAGAATGACAATGTGATCAATATGATAGACATTAAGAATGAGTCAATCAATGTGGTCACGATCAAAGGTGTCTCATTTCACTCAAATGCTGTAACACGGAGCCAAGAATAGGTCACAATCAAAGGACCTCCAAAACTGACATGAACATCCAAAGTTCCTATCATAACTATTCCTAAACCAGCAACAAAACAAGTGGTTACTATTCCTAGAGAAAAATATGACTTAGTAGAGAAATTGCAATGAACCTCTACCAAAATTTCCAGTTTTTAGTTTCTCAAAATATCCACAATACATAGGGAAATCCTAGAACAGGCTCTACATGTTGCTAACGTCCCAAAAGATATTGATATAAACAAGCTCTAAGCGATGGTCAATCACATCTTAGTGCCACATTACCTCTCCTTTTTTGAAGAGGATGATAAGTCATTGGCACATCCACATAATCAAATTCTGTACACTTGATCTAATCAAGAGACTAGGTCTCTTAGAACAAAAAATTGACTATAGAAGCAAAATAACTATCAAATCTTATGATGAGGAAGAAAGATCCTCCAGAGGTCTTATTGTTCTACCTATCAGAGTTAGACCAATTGAGAGAAATTTCACATGTCAAGTCCTGGATCTACCCCTGGCCTAGAATATCCTATTAAGGAGACCATGGATTCACGAAATGCAAGCTGTACCATCCACTTACAACTAGTGCATAAAGTTCCCACATAATGGGGTGGAAGTGACAATTCCTGTAGACACTAACTACACTTGTAACAATATCAAAGAAGGTAGCATGATCCCACACAACAAAGAGGCTATGGATGTAGTGGCTCCTGAAACCACTAAAAACATGGTTATGAAGGGTTTTATCAAAACCTTGAAACTTGAAGAAACAGGTATGGGAGAGTAGAAGCAGGATCTGACTCCCTCACTGATAGAGTTACCCATATCACCAAGATCCTATGGAAAACCTTCATCGACATTCACACCTACAACATCCAAGGAGCCAAAAGTACACAAAGAAACTAGTATGGTAAAGGCATCCACATCTTCTTTAGATAACACAGAAGAATAGGTAGTCTTGGACTGGCTTTACAAAGGAAAACCAGTAGAATCTAAGGTCAAACATGTGAAGATATCCCCATAACAGTATGGAAAGGGATATGATTTCCTCACACAAATGGGTTACAAAGGAAAAGGACCTCTAAATGACATAGGACGAGGGCTTATTGAACCTATACCCATGGAGTTCTGGAATACCAGAGACAAAACATGACTGGGTTTTAATACTAAAACTAATAAACCCGCTTCAAAAGGGAGTTCACACTCAAACAAAGGAAGTGATGAAGCAGACAAACTAGAGTAGTGGTCCTATGAAAGATTGTTGCATGTTGGCACACATGATCCCAACTACCAAGGATAATTCTATGTACCCAGTTTTGAGGTACCACAAGAGCTTCACACCCCTTTGTTAGCACAACCTCCCATTCAAGAGGTGGGAGACACCATAACAACTGGTCCAGAGATATCACTGATAGCAACAATTACTTAAGAAACACCCCTACAACAGAATTGACATCCTAACTGGGGCCAATTGGTGACAATTTCACATTGCCTTGATCTACCACACTTTGATCCACAAGTAGCTAACCAGGTGCATCAAATAACTATTGCTGAGTACTTAAATAGATACGATGATGAAGTCATGGACTCTCATGATTATGAATGGGAAGAGCTATCTGTTGCTACTGAAGATATTGGAATAGATACAATCCACATGTTTGTGGCACCCTCGGCTCCTCATAAACAAGCTACCACTACTCCCAATGACACTGATAATCCTAAAGAAGAAGAGTTCCTTCCCCCGGTCATTGATGAAGAAACTGGTGATTACATAAGTCTAGAAGAATTTCATAGGCTACAAGAAAGAAGCCTCCTTTTATGGAGAGATGATGATGAGATTTCTACTGATGAGTCACTAGAGTTTGGTCTGAATATAACTAAAAATGACCCTTTTAATGACGATCTCACTCTTATTGATCTAAACATTGAGTAAATTAACTTAACAGACCATTTCATGTCGGTTAATGGTCTTGATGCTAGCACAATGATGTCCTTCCCAAAATCTGACTCCCTAACTTTAGCACTTCCAAACCTAATTGATTGGACTGAAACAAATCCTACGCCTATCCTCGACTTTCCCAATGACTATACCCTAGCTTGTTATCTTAATTCTTGTGAACCTTACCCTTCTTCCACCAATGCAAGGAGCGAGAACATGTCACAGGAAGATATCAGGTTTCTTAGTCAAAAATTGAAAAAGAAAAAGAAAAAAGTGGACTAATGGTGAAAACCACTTTGTGGCAGTATCAGATCCCAAAATAGTAAAGAAAAAATATGTATCCGATGGTGAAAATCTCTCAGAGGTGCCAAAGGATGAGAATCTTGATATCCTCCCCAAACACTTTCAGGAAAGGTCTTCAGTACTGATTGAACCAACACAGCTAGTAAATTTGGGCACTGTTGAAAATCCTCAAATAGTCCACCTTGCAAAATCTTTATCAGAAGAGGAGAAGACATAGTTCACAAAGTTCTTGAAAGAGAAAAAGATCAACTTTGCATGGTCTTATATCGATATGCCAGTATTGGATCCTAATCTAATCATGCACCACTTATCTATAGCTCCTGGGATCAAGCCTGTGAAACAGAAACTTAGAAAGATGCATCCTCATGTTGCATTATTAGTAAAAGAAGAGCTAGAGAAATTACTGAAGGCTGGATTTATCAGAGTCATTGCCTATGCAAGATGGATCTCCAATGTGGTTCTCATGTCTAAAACTGATAAATCTATCAGGATCTGTATGGACTTCAAATACCTAAACAAAGCATGTCTGAAAGATGAATTCCCTCTACCTAACATTGACATGATCATAGACCTCACATTAGGCTACCAGATGTAATCTTTAATGGATGGATTCTTGTGCTATAATCAAATCAAAATCACCCCTGAAGATCAAGAGAAAACCACATTCACATGTGCGTGGGGCACATTTTGTTGGAACGCCATGCCATTTGGGCTAAAGAATGTCGGTGCAACATATTAAAGAGCCATGACAACTATATTCCATGACATGATGCACAAGAACATGGAGGACTACATGGATGACACATTGGCTAAATCCAAAGAAAGAGGTACTCACATTGCTGAACTAAGAAAGATATTAGATCGAATGGAACAGTTCCAACTCAAACTCAACCCAAAGAAATGCACCTTTGGGGTCCAATCAGGGAAGCTCCTAGGATTCATTTTTTCAGCAAAGGGAATTGAGGTAGATCCTACAAAGGTGAAAGATATACTAGAGATGGCCCCTCCATGCAACATCAGTCAAATGAGAACACTACAAGGAAGACTCTAGTCAATCAAGAGATTCATGTCCCAACTTGCAGATAGGGCACAACCCTTTACTAAATTACTACATAGAGGGGTTACCTTCAAATGGGATGAGCACTGTGAAACCAACTTCAGAGAATTGAAAGGATACCTGGCTACTCCTCCTATTATTATGGCACCTATTCATGGAAAGCCCTTACTCCTATATATTTCAGCCACAGCTACATCCCTAGGAGTCTTATTAGCACAAGAAGATGAAACAAAGAAAGAAAGATCTATCTACTACATTAGTAGAATACTGGTCGCCTATGAGATTAATTATAGAATTATTAAAAAATCATGCTTAGAAGTCATCTTCATATCACAAAAATTAAGACACTACATGCTCTCTCATATGGTAAAGCTCATTGCTAAGATAGATGCTTTAAAATATCTCCTCAGTAGAACAACATTGACAGGACGTTTGGAAAAATGGGTCTTGATTCTAAGTGTGTGTGACATTGAATATGTAGAATGGAGAGCTATCAAAGGATAGGTCCTTGCAGATCAATTGGCTGATTCACCCCTCCAGGATGATGAACCTTTAACAATTGAATTCCCTGATGAAATAATCATGCATCTAACTAAATATCCATAGAAGATGTACTTTGATGATTCATTCACTCAACAAGGCTCTAGAGCAGGGGTCCTATTCATAACCCCTCAAGGTTACAAGATTCCCAAATCTTAGAAATTGATGTTTCCATGCACCAACAATATTTCAGAGTATGAAGCATTGTTAAATGGTCTTAAGCTAGCTATGGAGTGGAAGATTGTAGAGTTGCACATGTATGGTGACTCCCAACTAATTATCAATCAGGTAAATTGGGAGTATTAAATGAAAGATGAGAAGTTGATGCCCTACAAGCAACTAGTTGATGACCTAAAGAAATACTTTGTCTTTGTCACCTTCCAGCAGATACCACGATCAGAGAACAAAGCTGCAGATGCTATGGCTACATTGGCATCCATGTTACAACTGGAAGAACATCAATTCTGCTATGAATTCTTGGTGGAAGAACTTTCCTATCCTGCCTTTGATACCCCTAAGTACCAAGTAATCTATGCTTTGAATGCCCTAGACCAATCTCGTTATGCCAATATCATTGCTTACCTTTCTGACCAAACCATTCCTAATAATCTATCCAGAAATGAGAAAAGATCCCTAATTAGGACAACATCATGTTACATCCTCATAACTAACAACCTATATCGACGTGGTCTCGATGGCACACTTCTTTGGTGTTTAGAACTCAAAGAGTCTAATCTAGAATTAAAATAAGTCCATGAAGGTGTATGTGGATCACACTTGAATGACTTTTCATTAGCAAACAAACTGCTCAGAGTAGGCTATTACTGGCCTACCATGGAGAAAGATGCTATTCAATTCTCAAAAGCATGTCATAAATGCCAGACACATGGAAATCTTATCCATGCTTCTACTAGAGAACTTATACCTTTCATAACACATTGGCCATTTCAGCAATGGGCCTTTGACTTGGTTGGACAAATATATCCCAACTCTTTAAATGGACATAAATTCATCATTATGGCCACTGAGTATTTCACAAAGTGGGTCAAAGCCATGCTGCTAATCAAAGCCACTGGCAAATAGGTGGCTATGTTCATTCTGAACTACATTATTTGTAGATATAGGATACCCTCTTCAATTGTAACAGACAATGGGGGCCAATTTAAAAATCAAGACATTGATGACCTATGTGAATAGTTCCATATCACTCAACATTGCTCCTCAATATATTACCCTCAAGGTAATGGATAGGCTGAGGCATCAAACAAAAATAATCTCAAAATCCTACACTAAACTGTGAGCAAGTCTGGCAGAGACTAGAATCTACAACTGAATTCAGCACTATGGGCCTACAGAACAAGCATAAGAACACCAACTAGAGCCATGTCATTTACTTTAGTCTATGGCACTGAAGCAGTATTACCTATTGAGGTTGAGATCCCATCTTTGAAAATATATTTACAAGGTCTTGTTACTGATGAGCAGTACCACATAGATAGGGTGAATTCTCTAGACCTACTAGATGAGCGCAGACAACAAGCATTCAATCACCTCAAAGTGTACCAAGAACGTGTGTCCAAAGGCTACAACAAGAAGGTCAAACTACACAAATTTGAAGTGGGAGATCTCATCCTCAAAGAGAATCCTAAGAACTAGCCTAAATGTGAGCAGAAAGGAAAGTTTGAACCTAACTGGTTGGGACCTTACGTTATCACTGCCACTTTCGAGACTAGAGCTTATCAATTGGCTACACCTGAGGGGGAATTTCTTCCAGATCCTATCAATACTCTACATTTGAAGCGGTTCTACACTTGATGTTTGGCTAGCAGAGCTTGTACAGCAAAAAGATCTCACAAAATACCAAAAACATTCAGAAAATTGATCCTAAAGAAATCCAAAAATAGTGGAAAAAGTCCTGAAGAAAGGGTATCCTTGGTGAAAACTTGGCAAACAGGTGCCTGGATACTACAAAAAAATTCAAAAATTCAAAAATAGAAAAAAAAAATTGAAAAAGAGATAAGGGCCTTGATGACAACCTGGTAAAACGGGCATCTTGGTAGCAAAAAGAAAATAAAAGAATCTTTCCAAGTGGTGAAAACCTAGCAATCAGGCATTACTTGTGTTCAGCGCTCTATCTATCAAAGCACTACTGATACTAGGCCTTCCTAATTATACATGTGCTCATACGCTAACTTCATTTCCTAAATGGCTATCTTATCCTTGCTTGGGATTTATCTACATTTACGTCTTAGGAATAAGTCATTCTGCACTGGGGCATCTTTGCTAACATGGTAGGTTGTGGTTGCTAGGTTGCTCTAAGATGGTTTGCCTCATGAACACAATGTTTCTTGATACATGCAAAAACAATGTCACTTTTTAAAATGAGGTTGTCTTTTCAATTATCACATATCCAGACATGACATTTACATTAACAGAGTTCCTATAAGGCTATGTTGGATTGCAAACATGAATGAATTATCCTATCAATGTACAGGCATGGAAACATGCTATTGCTTGTCTTCCAAGTTTCTGATTGATGAATCTTTACTGTGTTTGACATATGAATGAACAAGTGCTACTTAAACACACGGTTTGATATTGGTTTGATTATGATTCTTTTATGTGCTGATGATGTATTCAACTAGGGGAATCTAAGCAATTATAAATTTTATTTGCTTGATTCAGAATTGATGATTTATTATGTCATCTTAATTAGTTACTCAATGATGTCTGCGCAAAGATAAAGAGTCACAAGGATGGGGGGCATAATGTTTTCTTGGTTTTCTGTGTATGGTGATTGTTTCAAATGATCCTATAAATTTCACCTAACTTGGATGTTTATGGTAAGAGCTTCCACTATGGGTGGATAGCCACATATATCTCGATCTTTGTTATGTGTAAACTATGGTGAGTTTGAAAGAATTTCTTTGTCTGTTTTCTGATCCAGATTCTCACTAAGGTATACGAGGCATAATGTACCCAAGGACATGAATTTTCAAGGTCATTGCGGGTTCAATATCTTGCCTTACACAAAATCTGGTATATTTAAAGGAAGGTGACTATTTTGTTATCCTACCTTCTATGCCTTGATGCCTAAGTCTATTTATGACATTTCAATAAAACATAGTATTCATACATTCATAATATCAGTGGGTATTAGTGATTGTTGTACTATCAGGTGGTATCCATCTCTAAGAGTGCCCAATGATGATAAAAAGCTATACATTTGCATACCAGTGACAAATTCCTATGAGTATTCATATCATTACATTTTTTGACAATTGCATGGAATATAAACAAAGAAAAGAGAAGCATTAATGAAATTTTGAGCTCCAAATTAATTCAATTTTTCTTCTTCTCAAATCAAGTTACTTATATCATCTATATTACTAATATCAAATATTGTTGCACGTCCATAGCATACATTTTGCATTCATAAAAAGAAGCAACATGAAAATACCAAAACAAAGCATCCATGTATTGCATTTTTTTCTTTTACATCCTAAAGTGCATCCATACATTTTAAATTGCATAAAGAAAATAAAAAACATACATTTGCATCTTCACATAAGCATCATTTAAAACATATTTATATCAGTAATCAAATAAAAAATGATGTCATCATCTAAATATAACTCATCAAGAGACCAAGATATCATCACATGTGCAAATCACATCTATCACATCTATCAAAGGAAAGAAAACTCATGAAAACATATCAGAATTAGGAAGCTACATCATATATATATATATA
>MU227831.1:2024106-2060945 GCA_018584345.1 Thuja plicata | reverse complement strand
ATGGTTAGATTTGGAGATAACACTCCTAAACCTATCATAGGCAGAGGTTCTATCACTTTGGATGGAAAGAATAAGACAGATGATGTTCTATATGTTGATGGATTACATCATAACTTGCTGAGTGTTGAACAACTACTTGACAAAGGATATCATTTGGAGTTCAAGGACAACAAGTGCATCATTAACAACTCCTAACAAGGTTGAAATATCTTCTAACAAGGATTACTACAAACAAGTATTATTTATTGTGGGTGCTAATTCCCATAAGTTTTTTTACCATTTGGTTTCCCTGTAATCAAATTGTGTGTTGAGTACTGTGTTATCTGATTAAGCATTTACTTTGTTGTATTCTAAAGTTATAGAAGTAAAAAGAACTAAAGTTACTGATAACTGATTCACCCCCCCTCTCAGTTATCCTTTGGGACTATTCTAACACATACATCCTCTGGAGTCACTGTGATCTCTCCAGTCGGCAGATGGAAGGTGTTGTGCTCTTAGTGTCATCTCTCGACAATAGCAGTCAACAACCCTTGGTTTACCCCTATCTCAAGTAACCCTATCAAAGAATGTAATCCACATCGGATCACTATAGTCTGCTCATCATCTAGAAGCAATCCAGATAATGCAAGCACGTGACCTGGGTAGGTGCCGCGAAATGTGACTACCTAAAAGTGTGTCTATTTTGACAAACAAAACAATACATCAGTCTCCTATCTACAACAAAAATATAGGTTCCTAATCAGCTAAGCACTTCACGGTTCACGGCAAGAAAAACCGGTCCAAAAGATTAAATATCTAAGTCTCATAACCAGATGCGATTCTGGATCGGTAGGGTGCGATCTTCTTTCCTGGATACAATATTGGAAATACAGGATGTGATCCCCAAAATACGAGATGCAACCCTAAATACTGGGTATGACCTTTCAAGGACACGGTACGATACATAGGAAAAAATCAACAAAAATGAAGACAAAAACAACGCAACTAGATGAGATCCAGAGCATCTTGGATGCGACGCAGGAATATGAAAAAACCATATGCAATTTGGGGTATACCAGATGTGACATGGGTTTTACAGTTTGCGATCCAAAATACTAGATTCTATTCAAAATTCATTTGGCTATAAAAACTACAAAAATGCATGAAATTGAATTTCGCAAAATTCACAAGGTAGTTTTATGAGCACTTACCGGAGGTGGGTAGTCGGCCAGGCGCTGATGTTGATAGCTCATCTCGAAACAATGCTTCCTCACAAGGACTACCATCTTCTCTACAGAGATCTCAAGTTTACTATGGAGGAAAGTGGAAATGAATAGTAAAATGGTAAATTTTGAGGCTTATATTGGTCTTTTGAGCCATTTGGGAGTTCCGAAACTCCTCCCGGACAACTACAACTACATTTCTGTTCTCTTTTTGATCAATCATGAATAAAATCGAAGGTGCCTAGGATGTTTTTAGCAGCACAGTACCATTTTTATGACAGTTTCAAAAACTACAGATTTGCTTCATTTGTTCCAAAAAACTACCAATACTGCACATTTTATCATAAATCTTGGTCTGGCATCATTTTATCAGTCTCACCACTCATATTTTCATGTAATTAACTTGGTAATCATGTGTTTATTTTTAAATACACCATCTTTTTCCACTTCTTCTACTCCTTTCTTTCTTTCCCTTACCGCTTCCTGCAAGTGATACATCATTTCAAATTGAGGGATTTATTTCTTTTCCTTCGATTTCGTTCAAGAGGGGGCATGATCACACTATCATCAATTAAATTTTTTCTCGAAACAACATTAAAACAACTTCATTATTAGACAAACTAGGGGCATAACAGTTTCCTTGACTAAATTTGGAACTATTGGATAGAAAGCTTTGGTTCTCATAAGTTGGATATATTGTGTTTCCTCATTTTAAAAGATTCTTATTAAACTCCTTGCAACTTTATATTGGCTTTTGGACGACAATCAAGTTCACAATCAGTATTATCAATCTTTGGATGACAACCAAGTTCATAATTGGTATCTTTAAGATCTTTTATTGATCTTTGGATGACAACCAAGTTCAAAGTCAATTCTACCAGTTTAGTTTGATCAAGTACGAGATTGATCTCATCAACATTTCATTTGATAACCAAGAATGGAATTCTCAATCTTTCTAAAGTCAAAATCAAAAAATTTCTCTGAATCAATGCACTACTTGCACATCAATTCAAAGAGGGGCAAATGTAACCACCTGAATTTGGTCTGTTCTGACTATGGACCCTATTTGCACTAAGTGTGATCATACCCCCAATTAGGTCATGACAATGTTACTTTGGAATAATTCATTTTTAAATCAAATTTAATATCCTAGGTGATTTTTATCACTGAATTATATTAACTATTATAGCCATACAATTCAAATCAATTTAACAAATTAAATCAAATCAAAATCAAACATGGCTATAGTATTTAATTATAAAGGAATTAAATAAACCCCTTGATCAGTTATCCACTTGCAATTAACCCATTCCTCTAGCCTATTTAATTTAATTAAAATGGCTATAGTCCCCTTAATTATTAAAAAGCAATAAAATGCTTAAATAATTAATTCCTATATTTTGAATGAAATAAATAAGTTTAATTCATTTCATTTATATTCCCCTAAGCCCCAACCTAACCTATCTCAACCACTTCTACCCTAGGTTCTAACCCATCTCAACCTATTCCCCCCCATGCTAATCTAATCCTAATTCTAATTCTATCCTAACCCACCTCCTAATGTTGTCACATTCCATTAAGGAATGACTAACAACTCAACCCACTTGAGAAAGTCAACTTTCTCAAGCATGACTTCTCTAAAGGACCAACTTGCCAAGTTGAGCCTTACTCACTCCCATGCCTCTTAAATGAAGTTCATTAATGACCCATTAATGGATATTCTCTCTTGCCCATCCCTCATTAATGCCTAAGGCATTAATGGCTCTTACACCTCATTAATGACCTTAGGGGCTCCATTAATGAACCTCATCTCCCCTCCCTCTCTCTCCCATTCCTCTATAAATTGAAGGGATTCGGAGCTCATAAGAAGCCTCAATTTCTAAATAGTAGTGTTGTTATGCCAAAATTTTGAAGGAATTTCAAAGCATTTTTATGCTACCCATTCCTTCATAGCTTCATGCACACTCCATAATTACCTCTCTTACATGGTTATAATTCCCATTTTAGACTAATATACATGCTTAAATAGTTAAATAGTTGTTTTTAAACTAAATCTTTCATGCTAGGTTGTTTATGTCACTGGTATTTAGCATAATCTAAGGGATTTTATGTTATTTTATACACTCATCCTAGTTAGAAAGAAATAAGTTGATGTTAGGGTTTTATATGCTCATTAACCCTTGTTTCTCATTAACAGAATGACTTATTGAAGTGTTGTATCACAGGTAACAGGTGCACAAATATACACACACAGATGTCACATAGATGCCACATCATCCAAGCCCTCTTCTTCTCCTCCAAAATTATATAGATAGAGGCTTCCTCCTCTTCATTTTTCATCTCTCATTTTTGCATTGTTATTATGCTAACATAGCTCTAGATTTCATGTTTTCATATGCTCTTAGTTCCATGTTTGAATCATATAGATATGACATGCTAGGCTTCAATTTGGTTAAAATGAATCATAGTTGAATCATAGTTGTTACTTTGCATCTTTCATAGCTTCAATCTTGCATAGTTAGTATATCATCTTCATAAGCTTAGAATATCATCTTGTGAAGAATTTGAGACTAGTTCCTTATACTAGTTCTTGAATTCCTTCATTATTTGCAATCTTGCATTTGCATTGGGGACCATTGCATTTTGTGTGTTTGAGAGAGAACACCCACATTTAATCTAAAAGAACAAATCAAATAAGTAGAATAGGGTGCAATCTAATTTTTTTAGTTCTATCTGATGTTATGATGTTGTGTTTGTTGGTTTCTTTGTTCATTTCATGAACCATGTGTGCTAACCCACTAACTTCTCATGTTTGAGATTTCTCCCAACAGATTGAAGATTTCACCATACTACAGTGAGATTAAACACCAGCCTTTAGATCTTTCCTCAATTTTATGGTAATCACTGAATCTCTTGAACTTTATTTGATCTGTACTTTTATCTCGCGATTAAACGCTGTCCACAAGATCATCTTTGAATCGGACAGTTTTCACTGAATCTCTTGAACTTTTACTTAACCCTTGTTTTCTTCAGAGATCTCATGACTAAATAGATATACCATGTCTTGACCTTGGTGAGTTTGTGAGACTTCATGACTGAATGGAGTTCAAAGTCACCATATAGTTTCTTAACTCTGGGGTTTCATTGGAGACTTTGTGTGAACCACAGGATCTGGATCTGAAGCAAAAACCTATGTTAAATCTCTTAATCCCTCAAAGCATATTCTATTTCTTATGAGATAATGCAACCACATCATTGCATTGAGTCTGAAAATAGAAAGGAATATTCGTTCATGGTTAGGAGATTAAGCAACTAACTTAATATATTTAAAAGGCACATGACTTTAAAATACTTAAGTTCCATGAAAAAAGTAACTACAAATTAGAAGCTGATTACGAAGAACTATGGTTTTATCTTGATATGAATGAAAAATGATGTAGGACCTAGGGTTTTTCATATCTCCTATTGATTTTATGGCTCAGAGATCAATATTTGCAGAAAAATTGATAGCATTTTGGATAGGAATTGACATTTATGCAAGAACATCATTGGGAACCTAAAACGTTTATAGCAAGATTTCACAACTAGAAATACAACCAATAGTGGCTCTTTCTAAGGATGCTTAAATTCAAGTTTATAGGAAGAACCATAGATCTCAGGGAGGCAAACCACACTAACCTAGTGCAAAAAGAAAACACACAACATAAACAAACACACCTCTACATATAATACAAGACTACTGTGCACGGAAATCAAATTTTAACTGAAGAAAGGTTTCAAGAATTGTCCATGCATTGGAAATTCAAATACCTCTCCCTCCATATTCCTTAAGAAATATGAATATTTCCCAAAATTTTGATGAATAACAAAGGGACCTAACCATAATGATTCAAATTTCTTATGCTTTCCCAAAATTTTGATGAATAACAAAGGGACCTAACCATAATGATTCAAATTTCTTATGCTTCCCTTTGTCTTCAGCCCTTACATTCCATTGAAGTACCAAGTCACCAGGTTGAAACTTTCTATCACTTGCTCTTTTATCAAACAAGTATTTCATTTTCTATTGTAACTTAATGTTCTCTTTTTTACTATCATTCCTGATTTCATCCAGTTCTACTAGCTGCATCATTCTATCTTGCATAGGTTCAGGGATTTCTAACTCTTCATCTTGAATGAACTTGTATACTGGGAGAAAATTATTCACAAGCATTCTAGATTGAACACCATAAACTAATTTGAAAGGAGACTTGCTTGTTGCTTTCTTCACAGTGATCCTATCTTCCCATAATGCAAGTTTCAAATTTGCATTCCATGCTCTCTTATTTTTTCCAAAGTCTTTTTTAGAATTTGCAGAATGTTCTTATTACTTGATTCTACTTTTCCATTGGTTTGTGGATGGTAGGGGGATAAATATGACATGATAATTCCCATATCATAACAAAAATCAATAAATTAATCAGATCTAAAACATATGACATTATCCATTACTAGTTTGATAGGAAGACCAAATATAGTAATTACATTATTCATCAGAAAATAAATCACCACTGTGCTTCTAGCCTTCTTAGTTGGGATTTCCTCAACCCATTTCATAAAATAATCAGTGATTAGAAATATCCAACTATGTCCTCCACTTAATTTCTCAGCAAAATCCCAAATGAAATCCATTCCCCACATTGAAAAAGGGCCTTCTACCACTATGGGATTTAATAATAGGGCACCTAAAAATTTCATTTTGTTGGAGAATCTCTGACAGGGTTCACACTTTCTAACAAAATAATGAGCATCTTTGAATAAACAAGGCCAATAATAACCAGCCCTTAAAATCTTGTGAGATTTTTATTTTGTTGTGTAGTTTCCTCCACACATTCCATCATGCATTTCTCTTAGAATATTTTTAGACTGCCCCTTTTTTAGGCACAACAGTAATATCCCATCTCTATTCTTCCAGTATAAATCACATTACAATAACACATATCTTTGAGCTTGTAATCTCGAGCTCCTCTTCTGATTATCAGTTAAATCTTTCGGGCAACTAGCATTCTAAAGAAAAAACATGATATAAGAATACCAGGGCTGTATCTCAATACTTGTAACATTTTGTCCATAAGTATCAACATTGTTGACTTGGACTAGATCCAAATTCTCTTCAGTCATTAGCTTAGCTAGTCCTAAGTCTCTAACCAATTTAGTAATGTGGATATTTATGTCAAATTCCTGAATCTTGTTAATCCACTTATATTTATTTCAAGTTACTTCACTTTGGATCAAAATATCCTTTACTGTAGCATGTGGGACATATGCATTTATTTTGGTACAGACTAAGTAAGGTCTAAATGCCTGATGCAAAGTGGGCAACTGGAAGCTTGTCAAATGTCTCAATTAGGGAAAAGTACCCTAGATCACCAACTTTCAAGGCCAAAATGCTTAACACTTATCAAAAGTGTGGAAGAAGGACTTGGTTAAGGCTATCAAAACCCCAAAACCCCAAGGGTAACCTAATCACTAGGTTTCACCACTCCTTCAACACCAACTACCAAGGTTGGTCTCATAAGAAAATGACCCTAATTCACAATGATACCCCCAAAGTGACACACAGGACCAGGAGTGACCTATGCTTGTAGGTATGGTCTATTTAGGTCCCTATTGAATAGTTCCAATGGTTCTTTCACTCAAATGCAATCCACATGCCATGGTTGCTTCACAAACCCAAGATTATGCTTGTAGCCTTTTTCAGAGGGAAAAGTGATCTCAAATGAGATTCTTCCACATAACCCTATGAACTAGTTGGGGATTCAGACACCCTTTACGGCCTAGGACTTTGGATTAAAACCCTAGAACTTGGAAATGAGAATAAGATAGGATAACACACCAAATTGCTCCATCGATTAGCCCTAATTGGGTCTTCATTTACACCACAAGTGTCTTTTAGATGCATCAAATGCCCAAAATAATTATTGGGACATGTGAGGGTGTGCACAAAGGTCTCTTCCTCTGACTTAGGGCTTCTAGTCAATCCCCAAACAAAAGTTATGATTGTTGTCCTAATTCTAGATAGGTGCATACATAAGGATATACACCTAGGGAATCACTTCATTTCCATTTCCCTGCAACTTGAAGAACCTATCTTTCAAAATCTTTAATAATACCATAAAAAAAATCTTTCCACCAAGGTTCATTGAATTCCCATGGTGGAAAGTGGAAATACACTAAATTTACTTAGAAACCCTGATTTAGGGTCTATAATCCAGGCAGTGAGTTTGTAAATTCTATAGCTTTCAAACCAAAACTGATCAACACATGAGACCAAAACCAAATGGAAGAATATTCAAATAAATAACCCTTGGTGTTATAATTTCATGTCTCTTTGTCCTTACCCGACTGTACACAATGACTATTTCTTGGGAAATGCAAGAAAAATAGTTATTTTATTAATTTCAGAATGCCAAATTACAGCATTAGCCTACCACTCTCCTGAAATGGATTTTGTAGGAACTCCCAATGGTTACATGACAATTTTTTACTATTTTGACCATTTGGGAGTTGTTTTTCAAAAAGTTGTTAAGTTTGCTCAAAAAAGTTGCTTGACAACTTTTACATTTTTTGCAATTTTGCAAATCTAGTGACCAAACTTGGTCATGATGTTATTTTTGTGATCCCTAGTGGATCCAAACATTAAAAACTCACAAAATAAACTATTCCTATGTTTTTGGATCATTAATGACTCATAGTTGACCAATGGCTCATAAGGTGCCAAACTTGGAACTATGGCCTTACAAGGTGATCCAATGATTAAACCAATATCTAAATATCACTAAAGGCCTCTTAGGACCCTAAAGGAACCCCTAGGTTCCATTGGAAAACTTTTTTTAGTTAGGGTGCTCCTGCACCATACTCCCCATGAGATTTGAACTCAAGTTCCCACTTGAGGATAGCTAGTCAACAGTAGTTCCATGTTGTTGGATCTGGTCCTCTATCATCCAGGTAGCATCTATTGGAGGGAGTCTTTTCCATTTTACTAAGTAATGAATGTACTTTTTCTTTCTTGTCTACTTCAATAATTTGGATTCCAAAATGGTGTCTAACTCCATTGGCTTTCTTGGTGGGAGATCTGTCACATAGTCTCCAGCATCTTCAACTTGCGATCCCTACACATTTACAATGTCTGCAACACACTTATAAAGAGTGAGGTCTGCAATATTAAAAATATGAGAAATCATTAAAGTAGGGAGCAAAGAAATGTCATATGCATTTTCACCCATCTTGGTGAGGATTGTGCAAGGTCCAATTTTTTTCATGTGCAACTTTGAATATCTGCCTTTGGGGAGTCTCTCCTTTCTCAAGTATGCCCATACCTTGTCTCCAACTTTGAAATGAACTTCTCTTCTCCTCTTGTCTGCTTGTGCTTTATACTTCATGGTGGATTGTTGTAGTGATTCTTTCACTTCTATCTGCACTTTAGAGATTAGTTTGGCTAACTCCTCTCCTTGTGCACTAACTCTAAAATCAAATGGCAACTCTACTAAATCCAATGGACCTTTGGGATGCAGTCCATACATTGTTTGAAATGGAGTCTTTCCAGTGGATCTATTCATGGAGTCATTGAATGCAAATTCTTCTTGAGGCAAGATCATATCCCAAATTTGGGTGTATTTTTTGGTTAATCATCTCAAGAGGTTTCCAAGAGACCTTTTTACCACCTCCATTTTCCCATCTATTTGTGGGTGGTATGCTAAACTATAAGTCATATTTGTGCCCAACTTCTTGAAGAGTGTCCTCCAAAAGTGACCCTGAAATTTCACATCTCTATCAGACACTATTGTTTGTGGAAGGCCATGTATCCTAACCACTTCTTTAAAGAATAGATGTGTTATATGAGAGGCATCATTTGTGCTCTTACAAGGAACAAAGTGCACCATTTTACTAAACCTATCCACAATTACAAAAAAACTATCATAACCCTGCTTTGTCCTTGGCAAACCCATGAAAAAGTCCATTGAAATTGATTCCCATGGCCTAGAGGGAATTTGTAGGGTTTTTACAATCCTTGGTTAGTGGATACACCCTTTTCTTGCTGGAAAATAGTACAAGACTCAAAAAATTTCTTTATTTCATTTCCCATCTTTGGCCAAAAATAATTCCTTTTCACTAATTCAATGGTCTTATCTCTTCCAAAATATCCTCCTAAGCCACCACAATGTTTCTCCTTAATGATATTGTTCTCATGGAACATTTAGGAATACACAATTGGCTTTTTTAAACAAGAGTCCATTCTGAATCAGAAAATCAAAAAATGTAGTATGGTATTTACCCACCATTTGTGTGCATACCTCAAAAAATTCTGCAAATTCTGGGTCATCAACATATAGGTGTTTTAAGGAATCAATCCCTACACCCTGAAGTTGTATTTCTTCCACCAATGTGATCATTCTAATTAGGGCATCAGCCACTTTGTTTGCCACACCCTTTTTATGCTTTATGTGGAAGGTATATGCCTACAACTGCTCCATCCATTTGATGTGTTTGACTCCAAGCTTCTCCTGACTATTTAGAAAACTTAAAGCATGGTTATCAGTATAAATAATTAATTATTTAGGGAGTAAATAGTGTCTCCATTTTTTCAAATCTTGCACCTTTGCATAAATTTATAAATCATAAGTGAAATACCTCTTCTTGGCATCATTCAATTTTTCTGAGAAAAATGCTATGGCTTTACCTTCTTGGCTCAATACTGCACCTATGGCCAAGTTGCTTGCATCTATTTCAACTATGAATACCTTGTTGAAGTCAGGGAGTACTAAGATTGGGTATTGTGCCACTCTATTTTTGAGATATTGAAAGGCATCTTCTGCTTCTTTAGTCCACTCAAATCTGGTCTTCTTTCCACCTTTTATTGTGTCCAACATAGGAGCACACACATGGCTAAAATTCTTTATAAACTTTCAATAAAAATTTGCTAAACCATGAAAACTTCTAACATCACCTTGGTTCTTTGGTGGAGGCCAGTTAAATATTGTTGCAATCTTCTCTGGATCCATTTTGAGAGTTCCTTGGGAGATGCCAAAACTTAAGAAGATAAGTTCCTTCTTCATGAACATACACTTTTCCAAGTTAATAACTAACTTGTGCTGATGAAGTCTCTTCAAAACTTGTTCCACATGTTCAAGGTATTCCTCTCTACTATGACTGAAAACCAAAATGTCATCTAAGGAGATGACCACAAACTTGCCAATAAAATCAATAAAAATCTCATTCATGAGCCTCATGAATGTACTAGGAGAATTACTCAAGCCAAATGGCATAAAAAGCCACTCAAACAATCCCTCAGTTGTTTTAAATGTTGTCTTCCACTCTTCTCCTGGTTTAATTCTGATTGATGGAAGCCTGATTTTAAATCAATCTTGGTAAAGTAATAAGCAGTGCCTAATTGCTCCAGAAGATCTTCCATTCTTGGAATTGGGAACCTATATCTTATTGTTATTTTGTTTAGGGCCCTACTGTCAGTGCACAATCTCCATTTTCCATCCTTTTTGGGGGCCAAAATTGATGGGACAACACATGGACTGAGACTCTTTTGGATGAGTCCCTTTTCTAACAGTTCATTCACTTTCCTTGCAATCTCTGCATGCTACACTGGTGCCATTTTGTATGGGGCTTTGTTTGGAAAAGAGGAGCCAGATATTAAGTCAATTTGATGACTAATATCTCTTAGGGGAGGGAGGGTTGTGGGTAGGTCACTAGTAGTGACATCACTATATTTAGCAAGTAGTTTATTCACTTCATCTGGTATAGGACCAACATTATCAGACCTTATACTATCCTTAGGCTTGGATATTAGGACAAAAGCTTTAGTTTCAAATTCTTTCAAAAATTTTAACATTTATTTCTCCCCCATGGTTATGACAGTTGGTTCTTTCTTAGTCTTGTTATCAGGCAAGGGTTTCATGGTGAATTTTTTCCCATCCTTGGTGATAGAGTAGGTATTTTTCCTAAAATGGTGTGTGGAATCAACATCATACTGCCAAGGCCTACCTAGAAGAATGTGGGATGCATCCATTAAAACAATATCACAGAGAACTTTATCTTTAAAATCAGCTATTGAAAAATCTATCCATGCTTGTTCAGTGACTAAAGTTTGCTAACCCTTTTTTAGCCAAGACACATGGTAAGGAAAAGGATGGGGCTTCTCAAGAAGATTTAGTTTTTCCACCATTTCACAAGACACTAAATTCTCAGTTGAGCTAGAATCAATAAGTAAGTTACATACCATCCCATTTCATTTGATCTTTGTCCTAAAGAGGTTCTTTCTTTGAGGAGGTTCTTGGCTTTGTGGAACTTGGAGGAAGACTTGTCTCATCATCAAGAATATTCCTTCCTCTGATTCTAAGTCCCTTGTATTGTCCTCTTGCTTGTCCTCTTCAATGAGTTGTGCTCTCCTTTCTCCTTGGTTGTTATTGTTCCTCTTCTCAGGGCACCTTTCTGCATGGTGTCCCAAATGATTACAATAGTAACACCTTAGTGGTCCATTGCCCCTTCCTGTGCTTTTTCTTCCCCTATTGAAGGGTCTTCTCCCTCTATAGTTTCCTCTTGATTTTGAATCATTGTTCTCTTTGTCTCCTTGGTCCGGAGTCCTATTTTTATTACCACTATATTTCCCTCTATTCCAAGAGGTTCCTCTCACTTTGAAGTTCTTCCCACTGTCATTACTATTTCCCTTTCAAAACTCTTGCTTTCTCTTCCACTTTTCCTCTACCTTGAGTGCCATTTGATAGCACTTGTTCACTGTGGTAGGGCAGTGTAGGCTAAGTTCCTCTTGATTGGATACTTTAAGCCCATTCTTATAGCTTGCTAATTTTTCTTCTTCATCTTCTACCACATTTGTCTTCATACACATAGTCTTCAGGCACATAGGTCTCCTTGACCAATGTAATCATTCTGTTCCATGAAGAGATCATACTCTTCCCATTCTTCACCCTCTCTATTTTCACTCTCTACTTCTCAGGAATTTCCTCACACTCAAAGAAGCTTGTTAGGGCCTCTATCCAATCCAAGGAAAAGTTTTCATTCATATTTCCATTGAAAGTCAGAAAATCCAACTTTTCCTCCATGGTTCTTCTCCCCATGGACTTCAAGGCATCTATGAGGGGTCTCTGGTCTGCAGGAATGTCCACATCCTGGTTAGGGGTGTCTTCATCTGACTCACTCCCATCTTCATCACCAGAGGCAACTTCTTTACCCCTCTCTACCTTGCTCTCCAACTCTTGCAGTCTCCTTGTTAAGGCTGCATTTTCTTCCCTTTGTTCTCTCACCATATTTGCTAACTCAATGTTTTTAACCCTTGAAGGAATATCCTCATCCTCAGGAGCAGACATAGCTCTGATACCATATGATGCAAAGTGGGCAACTGGAATCTTGTCAAATGTCTCAAATAGGGAAAAGTACCCTAGATCACCAAATTTCAAGGAAAAAATGCTTAACACTTATCACAAGTGTGGAAGAAGGACTTGGTTAAGGCTATCAAAACCCCAAAACCCCAAGGGTAACCTAATCACTAGGTTTCACCAATCCTTCAACACCAACTACCAAGGTTGGTCTCACAAGCAAATGACCCTAATTCACAATGATACCCCCAAAGTGACACATAGGACCAGGGGTGACCTATGCTTATAGGTATGGTCTATTTAGGTCCCTATTGAATAGTTCGAATGGTTCCTTTAGTCAAATGCAATCCACATGATGTGGTTGCTTCACAAACCCAAGACTATGCTTGTAGCCTTTTTCAGAGGGAAAAGTGATATCAAATGAGATTCTTCTACATAACCCTATTAAATGGTTGGGGATTCAGACACCCTTTATGGCCTAGGACTTTGGACTCAAACCCTAGAACTTGGAAATGAGAAGAAGACATGATGACACACCAAATTGCTCCACTGATTAGCCCTAATTAGGCCTCCATTTACACTAAAAGTGTATTTTAGATGCATCCAATGCCCAAACTGATGATTGGGTCATGTGAGGGTGTGCACAAAGGTCTCTTCCTCTGACCTAGGGCTTCTAGTCAATCCCCAAACAAAAGTTATGACTTCTATCCTAGTTTTGGATAAGTGCATACAAAAGGATATACACCTAGGGCATCACTTCATTTCCATTTCCCTGAAACTTGAAGAACCTATCTTGAAAAATATTTAAGAGAACCATTAAACAAGCTTTCCACCAAGGGTCATTTATTTCCCATGGTGGAAAGTGGAAATACATTAAATTTACTTAGAAACCCTGATTTAGGGCCTATAATCCAGGTAGTGAGTTTGTAAATTCTATAACTTTTAAACCAAAAATGATCAACACATGAGACCAAAACTAAATGGAAGAAGATTCAAATAAATAACCCTTGGTTTCAAACTTTCATTTCTCTCTATCTATACCCGACTGTACACAATGACTATTTCTCAGGAAATGTAAGAAAAATGGTTATTTTATTAATTTCAGAATGCCAAATTGCATCATTAACCTACCACCCACCTGAAAGGGATTTTGTAGGAACTCCTAATGGTTACATGACAATTTTTAACTATTTTGACCATTGGGGAGTTGTTTTTCAAAAATTTGTTAAGTTTGCTCAAAAGTTGTCAAGCAACTTTTGAGCAACTTTTACATTTTTTGCAATTTTGCAAATCTAGTGACCAAACTTGGTCATGATGTTATTTTTGTAATCCCTAGTAGATACAAACATTAAAAACTCAAAAATAAAATATTCCTATGGTTTTGAATCATTAATGACTCATAGTTGACCAATGGATCATAAGGTGCCAAACTTGGAACTATGGCCTTACAAGGTGATCCAGTGATTAACCCAATATCTAAATATCACTAAAGGCCTCTTAGGACCTTGAAGGAACCCTTAGGTTCCATTGGAACACTTGGTTTAGTTAGGGTTCTCCTACACCAATTCCTTAACTACTTTCACTAGGGAATAAACCTATTTCTCCATCAGTTGATAATTCAACTTAGCTACCTGTAATGACTTGCTAAAGAAAGAAACAGGGTGTTCAAATCCTTCTTCATCTTTCTGCAATAGAATTGCAGCAATGGTATGAAAAGAAGCAAATGTGAACAATGAGAATGGTTTGGTGTAGTTAAGAGATACTAAGATAGGTGCTTCTTGGTAAACTAGCTTAATTTTTTCAAATGCTAACTGTGCCTCTTCATCCCATTCAAATTTCACATCTTTCTTTAACAGTTTAACTATTAGCTTAACCAATTTGGAAAAGTTTGCAATGAACCTCCTAACAAAGTTGATTTTTCCTAGGAATGACTACACACCCTATAGATTCTTAGGAGAAGGTACCTTCTGAATAGCTTGAACTCTTTCAGGGTCTATCCTTACCCCTTCTTTTGATACTATATGCCCCAAAATCTTTCCTTATATTTAAAAAAACTGGCATTTCTTTGGGTTTAGCGAAACTCCATATTCCAAAGCTTTAATAAATACCTTTTCTAAATGGTTATAGTGATCTTCAGCTCTCTTTGAAAAAGAAGTCAAATCATCTCGATATACCACCATGAGAATATGTATAAGGTCTTTGAAAGCTACATCTATTTCCCTTTGAAAAGTTGCACTAGCATTCTTTAATCCAAATGACATGCGAGTGTAGACACCTAAAACTGGGCAGGTGTCCTAGAATCAACCAAATCTACAAATCTCAGCCAAATTCTCTAAATGGATCAAAAATCAAATCAAATGGATATTTATCAATGAAAGTGGAAAAAATCAAATTAAATCAAAGGATTAATTAACCATGACATCAAATAATCAAATGTAAGCCTAAAAGGATCGATCAAAATTATATAATTGATTTTAATCAATTAATTGTATAGTTTTAATCAAATATCAAATTGAACCTATTCATCCCTACATGGCTAATTTAATTAATTGGTTGAATTAAATAATCCTAATATCTTCCAACATGAATGTAAGCAACCAATGTGAATTGAGAACATAAAGCACATGGATAACTCCTAAATTTGAATCTCAATCACTCATTTTCAACTTTGAATCTCAATCACTCCAATTTGTCCCTTTGTCTCAACCTTTGAGACAATCATTTAAATTGTCCCCCCATTTGAAACCATATCAAAGCCTTTCACTCAACCAAGGCTTAATCATGATCAAGTAACTCTATCCCCTATACTTGGGAATTTTCTATAAATACAAGCCATTTTTAAGCATAATCATATCCTATAAATTTGAATGCAAAGCATCAAACCTATAGCCATTTTCATAGAAAAGTTGAAGCATAATTGAGAGATCATTATAGAAATTGAGCATTATGGAGAGCATTTTAATTTCATTTGGATTCACTATTATCATCATTTGAGAGAATTGAGCTAGATTTAGGCATACATTTTATCAATTTCTCATTCTAGGATTGTCACTAGTAGAGATTAAGGCTGAGAGCTTCACTAGCATACTAGTTAGAGAACCATGAGATGATTATTGATTTACTTACAATTCTTTAGCTTAAATTGTTTATATTTTTCCATAGAATTGTAGCTAAATAAATTAATCTCATGAAGGTGTAATTAATTCACATACATATGGCACCCACCGTGGGGCTTTAGGCCTCTCAATCATCATTTTTAAAAGTTTTATTTGTATTTTTCTTCACTTTTATGCAAATTTTGCAGATTTTCAGAGAAATGATGCCTGCCAGAAGATAAACGATGCCTGTAGAAATCCTTCTATTTCTGTCTTTATTCTTCTTTCACCTTTGAGATAAATTGTCACGCCTATGTGCATAAAGAGTCACCTGTGACTCAGGAAAAGCTGCCTACAAACTGTTCTTTGACGCCTAGTAGCTTTTGTTTTGCACAATTTATAGTTTCTTTAATGCCTATAATTTAAAGTTTCATGCCTAGTAGTTTTTAACTAACGCTTAAGTCACTGGAAAGTGACGCCTATGCTATTTTAAATAACGCTTAGGAACAGTTAAATGATGCCTGCTAGCTTTGAAATGCTACCTATTGCTTTCTGTATTCTTTTACTGATTAATCATTAAATTCAGATTTTTAATTCTCTGTCTATGTTTATTCTATAGATGAACAGGCATTTGAAAGTGCAAAAACTAGAACTCAAGATTACAAAGCAAAGCAAAGAGGTAAGAGCCTTTAAAAATACTAAAGATTTTCATAACTCTAGTATTTTGGAGAATTTAGAGGTAGAAGAGCACTTGTATGAGCATTACATAAAAGTTAGTAGTGCATACAAGAAGAAATTTCCCACTCTTAATTAATTTGATGCTTTAAGTTCTTAAAAGTTGATTTTTGCAAAATTTATCAAAAGAACTTATTTGCATATTTGCTTTGCAAGTTTTTCTTCACTTTGTTCTTTTGTGTTGACTAACTTGTTGGTGGAGCTGGAGTGGGAACTATCGCCACTAGGTGAGTAATAAAAAATAAGTAAAATCCTTAGAAAAGTGCCTAGCCATTGCTAGCTTCGAAAGATATATTTTTCTTATCAAGCTTGTTTTCCCTTAACTTGTGGAATTTAATTTAAACTAGTATAAATAGGGAAAGCCTTGTTATTGTCCATCTTGAACAAAGCATTAGGCATATGCTCTCAAATTCTTGCAAGTTGGTCAAAAAGCGAAACATGTTGCGTTTGAGGTGGTAGAAAGAAAGGGAGGAAATTAACCACACACTTCAATTATAAGAACCTCTTTGTAACGAGGTTGAAAAAGAACCATTTTTTTAAAGTGTTTTGAACAAGGAAAAACAATAGGGATATGCTCTTCACTTTTTAAGTGAATCAAATTCCCAGAATTGTTGAACTAAGTTTGATTTCTTGCTTTCCTATATATGGTAGTTAAAATAGATCTTTAGAGGGCCTACCTCCAAGAATTTCCTTATGAGGACGGTGAGAGGGAAAGACCCAAAGTGGGAGACAATCACTTTTTCTGTGATACTATCTGACCCACTATAAATAAATGCATTCTTCCTTAATGGGAAGGTGACTAAATTGTGTGCAAGTATCTTCACTTCCTCGAGTAGTCCTTCAGAATTGTGCAAAATCATACTTTTGTGCGTGTGGGAAGCCCGGAAGGGGGTAAAATAGCTTGGCATAGTTTAGAATGGAGGTGATCATTAAATCCCAAATAAGTAGCAATCCTACCTTTTAGAGCCAAAGTGTTTAAAAGCCAAATTTGACTTTAGGTAGATTGCGTGGAAGATATTCTTGTGCTATACTTGTTAAAACAACCAAGAACATACACATTTAGTGTTGTTTTAGGAACATGGTGCAAACTTGACATGTGTGTTGGATTTGTATTTCAATTTTCAAACAAGAATATTTTGCAGATCTGATCAAAACTTTAAGACTTTTTAAAAAAATCAAAATTTCTAAGATAAATAATTTGGATCTGCAAAGAGCTACCTGTGAACAATTAAACGACGCCTATAAAAAACAAAGTCACATCTATGACATTTCAAATGATGCCTGGTAGCAGTTAAATACCGCATAAGTCACTAGAAAGTGATTCCTAGAACCTTTTAAACAATGCCTATCAACAGGAAAAAGCCGCCTACTCAACTGTAGAGTGTCGCCTACAAACATTCCAGTCCATGCCTGTTAATAGTTAAGTCACACCTAGACACAAGAAAGTGATGCCCAAAAATAAAGAGGGGAAAATAGTGGATATTTCCCGAAGGCTTGGAGAAAATTGGATTTCATTCTTGAGTACCCTTTTGGGTTTTCTAGTTGTCGATAAGTTCAAACTGATCAGAATACCAAGTTTTGGACATTTTGCAAAAAATCATAAGGGATTGATTAACTTAAGTGAGAAATCCAACATTTTTAACGCAATTCATGTCCATGCTGACTTTTAGTCGAACTCACTACATTAAAAAAACCATGCAATCAGATGGTTCATATATAAGGCAGGAGCTTCCTTTTCCAAGCGACACGTTCACTTCTACGAGAGAAACACAAGAACCTATGAGAGAAGAGGAACCAACTATGTCTTTCCCATTTGGAAACATGGACCCTGATCAAATCAACCATGCTAATAAGGATATGAATAACAATGGAGGTGGCATAGTTGATAACAATAACAACAACGGAGGAGGAATTGACCCTAATAACCAAGGGTTAAACAATAACAATAATGGAGGAGCAATGGACCCTAACAACCAAGGGTTAAATAACAACAACAATGGGGGAAATGTTGACCCTAATGATGAAGAAGAAACTGATGAGAAGGTTAACTAAGCCATGCAAATCCCATTCTTCATGAGACTCCTGGAGAAAGTGTTGGATAGAGATAGGGAGAAGTACTTTTAGACCTAGCCCAAGTAGGTCCTAAATTCCCGCATGATTATGATGTCAATCAACTCAAACAAAAAGAAGCTAAGGAAAATCCTATTGATATCATTAACAAACAATTTAAATTATTCCAAATACAATAGGACACAATGAAACAAAGTAGAGATCCTAAACCCTTTTCCATCTGAGCTTTGTGTCCTTTTCCATTTGATAAAACCCTAATTATGGTCCCATTCCCAAATAATGTTGTTTTCCCTAAATACGATAAGTATGAAGGAGCATCTAATCCCCAAGATCATTTAAGGGAATTTTGTGCATTAAGCCTTGATTTTATGCATGATAAAATATATTCAATGAGGTTGTTTCCTAGGATTTTAGGAGGCATGGCAATGGAGTGGTTCTCTAGGTTACCCTCCGGCATCCAAACTTTCAAATAATTGGCCTCCAAATTCATGACTCATTATTCCTACAATATCAAACATGAGGTTATGATAATAAACTTATGTAATACCAAGCAATGAGAGGGATAATGACTCCTACTTTTCTTACAATGATGGATAGCGGTATTCGCTAGATACCCTTGAAGTGTACCTGAAAAATAGAAGATGGATATCTTTATTAATAGCTTGAATAATGAGATGAATTACCAATTAAGGTTACAATGTCCTAGGTCTTTCCAAGACCTAATTGAAAATGGGGTTACCATTAAAGAGGTATTGGTTACAAGTGGAGAACTTAAGCTTTATAAAAAAAACAATAAAATACCTCCAATAACAATCAAAATAGAAATCCTCCTAACAATAAATGGTTTTGGATGAGGAATAACAAAAAAGGAGTGGTCAATGATGGAGTTGTAGAGGCAAATAATTTTAAGGCCACCGCTTTGAATCTTACAAAAGGATCTGCTCAAGATAACAATGTGACTCAAGAACCCAAAGTACCTTTCAACAACAATACTAACAATAATAACTTTGGGAACAACCAAGGGGATAACAAGCCTAAGCTATTCTTTACACCAACTCCTAAAAGGATATTCACACCTTTAGGTGAACCACTTGAGAAGGCATTGAGAACCCTCATTTCTAATAATAATATTGACTTACCTAGGGCTCAACCTTATGAACCACAAATCAAACCTAAATGGTGGAGTGGGTTTGAGACACATAGTGCAAGATCTAATTGACAATGGTGTGATTAAGGTAGAAGGACCTCAAAATAATGAAGTCCACATGAAATTTAAAAATCCTTTCTATAAGCATGAAAAGGGTGAATCTTCCAATGCTCACAATGAAGGGAACAATGGTAAAAATTTGAGAGACAACAACAATGTAAACTTTTCCCATAGCTATGATAATACTATAAATTCCCTATTTGGACATGATAGTATTATCAATGTTGTGGTAATCAAAGAACAACCTAATCAAGAGACCTCTAATGTTGTAACTAGGGGGAAAGTAGCAAGAGTTACCCTACAAGGAAGTGCCCCTAAATATTTTGTTCTTACTTCAACAACTACTTTGACTAAACCAACATCTTCTTCAATAAAGACTTATAGTTTGGTGGATCAATTGCACAAAACTCCAGCACAAATATCTATCTTTGAGTTGTTGAAACTATCTCCTAATCACAAATAAATCTTGGAAAAATCCCTAGTGGAGACTAATGTTCCTATAACCTTGGAGGAAGATAAGTTTCAAAATATGGTAGGTCATCTCATAGCTCCTCATTGTCTTTCATTCTCCAAACAAGATGATATGTCTATTACCCACCCTCAAAATTTTCCCTTGCATATAGAAGTGTTAATAAAAAGGCATAGGGTTAAGAGAGTTCTCATTGATGGGGGAGCTGGTCTTAATATTTTCACATTGAACCTTGTCAAGTCTTTAGGGATATCCGAATCATCCATTGATCCCAAAAAGAAAATTACCATTAAGGCTTATGACGAGGAAGAAAGGTCTTCAAACGGCATGATAATTTTACCTATTCAAGTGGGACCTATCAAAAAGGACACCATATGTCAAGTTATCGACATGAAATTAACTTATAATATCTTATTGGGAAGACCTTGGATTCATGAGATGCAAGCGGTACCTTCTACTTATCATCAATGCATAAAGTTTCCACATATGGGTGAAGAGATAACAATTGGAGGAGATTCTAATCTTTCAATATTGCAACACATTGAAGCCAAGTCATGAATTATTTATTCCTCACAATAGGGAAGGATTCATCCCTAATGTCACTATTGAAGAACATAAAGAGGAAAGTTTGAAGTTGACATCAAGTGCTACATCCACCTCAAACCCTAGTCAAACTAACTCAATTACATCAACTAAGGGAAAGGAAAAGATGAGTTATGAGGGTTAAAATTCACATGATAATTCAGTTAAGAATTATACATTAAAGATGAAAATTTTGAAACCTTCCAAGGAAGAAAGAGAACAATTCAAGAAGGATCAATATCAAAATATGAATGAATTGATGCATAACTTTGAAAAACAATGTAGAATCAACTCCAAGGGAGTGGGGGAATATTTTGTTTCCCTATTTGATTTACCAACCTCTCCTAGGACACATGGAATACCATCAAGTGCTCATCCCCCTAATAAATATAACTCTCATTTTGTAAGAGAGAGTGACAAATATACCTTAGAAAAAGAGGAAAATGAAGTACTACAATGGCTCTACAAGGAGGAAGACACTTCAAATAATCCCATGGAAAGAGTACAACACATCAACATTCAAACCGATCAAAATGGAAAAGGGTATCAAATTATGGAAAAAATGGGATATAAGGGAAGAGTACCCTTAGGAGTCAGGAATAGAGCATTGCTAGAACCAATTAAACCAGCTTGGAGATCAGAAGAAGAGAAATCCGGAATAGGTTATCAACACAAAGGAGAAAGTTCAAGTCCAATGCACATGGTAGGTTATGAGAGTGAAGATGATTTTGGGGATTATGAGTGAGATTCCTTTTTTGAAGAGTCTTTTCATGGTATATAAGTTGATGTTATTCACACATATACAACTATTCTCAATGTCACAAGTCAAGACAATGAACATCAAGGTTCAAATTGTACACAAGTGTCAAGTGAACCTCAATAATCTAATATAGGTCACACATATAGGAATAATCAATGGATAGGTGAACCTTGGGTACCTTTGTGGGGGGGCGGGGGGTGATTCAAATGTTGTATTTAATCCACACATATTCTTTCCCATGGAAATCAATGAGGACTCTAGTGAAGGAGATTTTGATCCTACTTCCATGGAACATCTTGAGGAAGCCCATGCCATAGACCTAAGTGATATAATGTATGAACCTTCAAATGGGGTCATGTCCCTAAACCCTTCAAATGATAATTTTCCAAATGAATCCTTAGCCTTAATGCACCCCGAACTCATTGATTGGGATTTATCTGAACCAAATGACTTATTATACTTTCCCAATGACCTTGCAATGGCCCAATACCTAAATGTGGGTGAGCCATCTTCTTCCATCAATGAATACAATCCATAAATAATGATAGAGGCAGGTGTCCAACCTCCTATTCCACAAAATAAAATAAAAAAATACAAAAAAAAAAATGAAAAGGTCTAGTGGTGAAAACCACCATGTGGCAGTGCTAGAACCTAAAAAAGTAAAAATATCAGATGTTTCCAAAGGTGAAAACCCAATGGTGTCACCTAAGGAAGATATTTTTGATACCCTACCCAAACATGAAGATGAAAGGTCACCCATCCTTATTGAACCAATGAAGAAAGTTAACATTGGCACCAAAGAGGATCCCAAGTTTACTCATTTAGAAGCTTTGAGTCCATCAAAAAGGAAGGAGTTCATCAAATTCTTTCAAGCCAAGAAAATTAAATTTGCATGGTCTTATGAAGACATGCCAGGGTTAGATCTAAGATTTATAATGCATCATTTAAATGTGAAACCTGTAAAGAAAAAATTGAGAAAGATGCACCCTCATGTGGCACTTTTAGTAAAAGCAGAATTGGAAAAGCTACTCAAGGTTGGATTCATAAGAGTGATTCTATATGTAGAATGGATATCAAAAATTTTACCGATCACACAACATGAAAAATCCATTAGAGTTTGTATGGATTTTAGATACCTTAATCTTTCTTTCCCAAAAGATGATTTTCCACTACCTAGCATTGATGCTATAGTGGACTTAACAGCGGGTCATTCTATGTTTTCCTTGATGGATGGATTTAGTAGATACAATCAAATTCTAATTGCACCCGAAGACCAAGAAAACATAGCTTTTACATGCCCATGGGGAACCTTTTGTTGGAATTTGATTCCCTTCGGTCTCAAAAATGCTAGAGAAACTTACCAAAGAGCAATGACCACCATCTTCCATGATATGATGCATACCTTTTTAGAAGACTGTGTGGATGATATTATAGATAAATCGCATGAAAGAAAGGATCACTTACCAGTATTAGAAAATATATTCACAAGGTTAGATCAATTCAAAGTGAGACTCAATCCAAATAAATGTGCTTTTGGGGTGCAATCCGAAAAAATCTTAGGTTACACTATTTCTGCAAAAGGCATTGAAGTAGATCCTGAGAAAGTGCAAGAAATAATGGAAATGGAAATTCCTAAGAATATTAGCCAAATGAGGTCTCTTCAAGGAAGGCTTCAATCTATAAGGAGATTCATTTCCCAATTGGCAGAAAAATGCCATTCATTCACAAGGTTTCTACATAAACACACCATTTTTACATGGGATGAGGAGTGTGACAAAGCTTTCACATTGTTTAAAACATACTTGGTGAGCCCACACATCTTGATGTCACATATCAAAGGAAAACCCTTATTACTTTACATATCAACAATGAATAAATCTTTAGGGGTCCTATTGGCACAAGAAGACAATGAAGGAAAAGAAAGATCCATTTACTACTTGAGTAGAACATTGATAAAATATGAAATGAATAATAGCTTCATGGAAAGGGCTTTCCTAGCAGTGATGTTTGCCTCTCAAAATCTTAGACATTACATGTTGATGCATAAAGTGAAGTTAATTGCCAAACTTGATCCATTGAAGTATCCACTTAGTAAAACAGCCCTAACGGGAAGGATTGCAAAATGGGTGATGGTACCTAGTTAGTTTGACATTGAGTATGTGGATAGGAAAGAAATAAAGGGAAAAGTGATTACTGATCAATTGGATGAACATCCTTTAGAGTCTACACATCCAATTCAAGTAGAGTTTCCTAATTAAGAGATTGTTAATGTGGAAGCAAAGACATGGACCTTATATTTCGATGGATCCTATACTCAAAGTGGTTTAGGGGCAAGAATTCTCTCGATAACAACTCAAGGTTACACAATTCCCAAATTTGGCAAACTATTGTTTCCTTGCACAAATAATATTTCTAAATATGAAGCTTTGGTCATAGGTCTCAAAATGGCCTTAGAATGGAATGTCATAGAATTGCAAGTTTATGGCCAATGATTGGAAAAATATTTTTCTTAGATAACTTTTGAGAAAATTCCCTGAGACAAGAATAGAGCAACTGATGCAATGGCTACCTTGGCTTCATTACTCCAAATGCCTGATAAGAATGTGAGGTACGAATTCTTGGTGGAAGATTTGGAAAAATAGGCATTTGACTTACCTGATACCCAAATAATTTCCCTTCTTGACTTATCTTAAAAAACAAACCTTACCTATGGACCAAACTCGAGCTCAAAAATGACATTTCATAAGACAATCAGTTCATTATACCATCCTATCAGACACATTGTATCGCAAGGGTCTTGACAAAGTGCTCCTTAGGTGTCTAGAGGAAGAGGAATCAAGATTAGCTTTAAGAGACGTCCATGAGGGGATTTGTGGGTCGCATTCGAGTGGATTAAATTTAGCTAATAAAATCCTTTGCATGGGGTATTTTTGGAAAACCTTAGAGAAATATGCTTGTCAATTTGTGAAAGTTTGTGCTAAATGCCAATATCATGGAGATATGATCCATGCACCTGCACAAGAATTGCATCCATTTATCACACCATGGCCATTTTATCAATGGGGTTTTGATCTAATTGGCATGATTTACCCACCATCTTCTAATGGACATAAATAAATCCTCACAGTGACAAAATATTTCACTAAATAGGTAGAGGTCATTCCTTTGACAACAAAAATGAGAAAATAGATTTCCATGTTTATCCTTAATCACATCATTTGTAGATATGGTATTCCTCATTCCATCATCACAGATAATGGAAAAAAATTGAAGAACAAAGATGTAGATGAACTTTGTGAAACATTTCATATTATTCACCATTCTTCCTCCATTTACTATCCTCAAGGTAATGGACAAGCCGAGGCTACAAACAAGAACATCCTTAAAATATTCAAAAGATCAGATGATAAGTCAGGAAGAGATTGGCATATTCAGATAAAATTGGCATTGTGGGCCTATAGAACTAGCATCCGAACACCAATAGGAGCTACACCATTTTCCTTGGTTGATGGGGTCGAAGTTGTTTTACCCCTAGAAGTTGAAATTCCATTCCTAAGAGTATAACTACATTGATTAATCATTGATGAGGATTATAGGGTTACCCGACTTCAACAATTGGAATTGTTGGAGGAACATGAAATACAAGCATATGATCATTTGAAGGTATATCAAAATAGAATTTCAAGAAACTACAACAAGCAAATCAAATCAAGAACCTTTCAAGTGGGAGACTTAGTGGTAAGAGAAAACCCTAAAAATCAGGCTGATAGATAAAAGAAAAGAAAATGGGAAGCGAATTGGCTTGGTCCTTTTGTAATCATTTCTTCTTTTGGAATGGGAACCTACAAACTAGCTGATTGTGAAGGGGATGAATTGCAAGAGCCCATAAATAGCATCCATTTAAAGAGGTTCCATACCTAATCAGATGACAGAGAATCAGATGAAAGAGTATCAGACGAGTGTATCAAATGAGTTAGAATCTTCTTTGTACATGAGAAAAAGTCAAAATCCAAAAAAGGAGATAA
The DNA here is from genome assembly GCA_018584345.1 of Thuja plicata. Taxonomy (NCBI): domain Eukaryota; kingdom Viridiplantae; phylum Streptophyta; class Pinopsida; order Cupressales; family Cupressaceae; genus Thuja; species Thuja plicata. The sequence continues at coordinate 2,035,416 of MU227831.1, read as the reverse complement.
TATCAAAATCCAAAAAAATCAGAAAGTTCAAAAACACAAAAAAAAATGGAAAAGCAGAAAATCAGAAAAAGGTGAAAATTGAGCATGAAGAAAGTAAAAACATTTCAAATGCAAAAAATGTTGTCTTGGTGAAAACTTAGCAAATAGGCACCTTGATGATAAAAAAAAAGAGAAAAAAATAAAAATAAAAACAAATTGAAAAAGAGAAAAGTGCCTTAGTGAAAACCTAGCAATAGGCGCCTTGGTAGCAAAAAAAGAAAAAAAGCAATAAACCCAAAAGGTGAAAACCTGGAAATAGGCACTTTTTGTTCCCTTAGGTCTTTCCCCATTGCATTTGTACATATTGCCTTCTCGCCATCTCATTTTTATATATCCTCATTGCATCTATCATTTGTGCATAGTCGTAATAAATCTTTTCAGTTGCATTGCTATGTTCTAGGTTTCATATTTCCCTTAGTTTGACACACGATCACATTTTTTACTTGGGGGAAAAAGCATTGGTTTTGATACCAAACAGATTCATAAGTGCTACATTTTGGTCACATGATAGGAGCAAATTTTCAGAATTTCAAAGCAGAGATATTTTGGAACCTTTGATGGATATCATTATTTAATCTAAATAGTTTGATCGCATAACTTGATCCTTGAACTTCATTGACTTATTTTATCAGGATTAAAAATTGACACTACATCTAAATGATCAGAATGTTTGGAATTCTTATTGAAAATCTTGATACATTGCAAAACACTTGAAATTTTTGATTTTTTTCATTGACATTTTCAAGTCATGTTCTTTTTAGCTAATCAATGATGTTTCGACTAGATTGGCGATGATGGAGACATGATGTGTTTCTTGACTTTTGTGTGACTATTTTGAGGAAGATCCACTAACTTGTGTGAATTCATCTAATGAAATGGTCATCAAAGAACCATCAAGGACATTCATATAGGAAGGAGGGTTAACCTTTGTTTGTTTACGCAAAATGATACCTTGGCTATTTAGATATTCCATATCTTCATACCAAAATCCACTTGCAACATTGAATCCATTGAAACTGGTATTCATACTCCCATAGTTGGTTATTCAACTAGTGAGGGTTGTACTAGTTTCCTAAAAGTTTACCAAAATGTGATTAAAAGTGGTATTCATATCATCATGATGTGGTCAGTGATGATTGTACTTGCTTTCTGGTCCCACATGCTCAATGGTGAAGATATATCTCTTTTGCAGTTCTTTCACAAAAAGCTAGTGACAATTAGTTGCAGTGCATTGCATTTACATGATAGATTAATTGCATTATCTCAAGTTTTTTCCAAGTGAAGAGGGTAAATTATTCATATATTGATTCATAAATTATTGGGGGGGATTCAATTTTAAATTATCCTTGGTTCAAATAAATGATGTGAGATTATCTTTTGCGTTCATTCATTCATTCATAACATTAATCATTATCTTCATATCAGAAAAAGAGAGACAAGAATCATTAATAATTATTCATTTGGAGTGCATTTCATATCCAAATTGCATACATCAAATTCACAATTCAAAACATAACATAGTTGCATTCATTTCCATCTATCTATACATTCATTCATTACATTACATCCATACATAACATCAGAAAAGCATATAGAAATAATGGCATACATCATTTGCATCCATCTAATCTATATCATATATATGATACACTACATCCATAGCATAATAAAAATTAAATGCATCCATACAAATTCATATAGACATGTGTATAAAGATATCTCACATCACAACATCTACATATCAAAGAAAATCAAGGCAAGTCATCATATAAATGTCCATCAAATCTTTCTACCAAGACACAATATCATCAAAAAAATGATTCATCAACAATGTCCTGATCAAATCAATAAACCTGACCTGTCACCTATGCCTGACCCATCACCTTTCCCATTAGGCCCTCTGTCACCTGATCTATCTTGTGTAGTGTGTGGTCTGTGACTGGTGCTCACAACACTAGGCCTCTATGACATCATGGTCATAAACTATTGCATCATAATGGCCTCCAAATCTAGTCAACCAACCACTGCTGTCATACCTGTCTGTAATGTCTGCACATCCTGAGTCATGGAATCTATCGCTTGTGGAGCCTGTGGTACTTTTGGTGCCTGGGGAGTATTGGGAGCCTGTAATGTAACTTGTGGTGTAACTGATATCTGAGGAGGCACTTGCTATGCCAGAATCTATCCCTGTACTAGTGAAACCTACTGTGTCTATACTTATGGAGGAGCCTGTGCTTGCAGGTGTAATATGAGCTTGTTTCCCAACTCTTTGTCTCTACTGCCCCCATGCTACTCCTGGTCTCAGCTGTACAAAACTAGCTCCATATCCCTGTCGATCCTATCTGAATCCCCTACCTCTCGCTTTGACATGTCCACCGTGTGTCTGACATCCCACCCATCCTCTTCCAATCACCCTCAGAGCTCTCTAAACTCTAGGAGCTCATTGTCTCTACCTACCACCACCACCACCATCACCTCCATCCACTCCATCATCGTCCAAGGTCTCATCTGCATCCAAGATAGGCTCTACTGGATCTATAAATCTCATGAATCTGTGCCTAGAGAACCACTCTCTGTACTCCATGGACATCCCTGCATCTACAACATGATCCAACATGTCCCATCTAATGAATATCAATCTATCAATCTCATAATAGGCATACTAGAAATCAATGTGTGCACCCCACATTGACCACTCAGCCTATGCTCGTGCATATAAGGCCATACCCTGGGGCATGTCCTAAACTTGACCATACTGCCTGGAAACTTGTATGAAATAGAATCTCTCAATCACATGTGGTGATCGACCAATCATCCACTAGGGTGAAAACATGTAAGGGAGCTCATCATCATCCTCCCACCAACCATCACATCCAAAATATGGTCTCCATACAACCTGATCCATATCATCAATCATCCGACGCCAATACTCTAGTTTTCCCAAATGATGCTGGACAACCATACCAGCATACAAAAGGGCATATGGACACCTGCAGCCTCAAACATTCGCTGCTATCGGTCTAGTAATGGGTATATGCTCCCATATCCATAACTATAGAAAAACTGCACCAACAGACACTGATGCACTAGACCTATATACAATCTCATGTAAATCATGGTATAGCTATGCTAAAACACATGATTCCCAATCAAAACACTGAGGTTGTGCAATCAAATCCTTGATAATGCGGCCCAATCCAATGAAGAATTCTCAACCTTGTCAATCAGGAAGTAGTAAACCTCCTATCACAGCCCCTAAGACTGCTAGCAATGTCAAAAATGAAGAGAACTGCACCCATGTAATAGTATCATCATCAAAGACACATCTAAATACACTCCCATCATTAACTGAATCATAATATATTCGTTCCCCATGATTCAAGATGTAGAGAAGTCTATATGCATTCTCGCGAGTGATGGTCATCTCACCGACTGGTAGGTGGAAAGTATTGTGATCAAAGTGCCATCGCTCTACCACAGCTATCAATAGACCCCGGTTTAGGTGAAACCGAGGGATGTCTAATAGGAAACTCAAACCGTAAAGCTCAATAACATGAAACTCTAGATCATTCAGCTCTTGAGATAAATCTAGAATCCATGAAGCTAGATTCCGTACATATAATTTACAAAAATGTTCCTATTTTGAAAATGAAGGGAATTATATCAGTATTTTTCCAACAATGGATTATCCTAAGTCAATCAATCTAATTCAATCAATCTTTTCTCTTTGGGAGCGCAATCAACTTATTGTTCCTACCTCTAGATCTTGAGACAGGACCAATATGATTAGTTATCTATCCTATCAGTTTTCTATCCTATCAGATTGACAAATCAAAAATTTATTGTTACGATTATCCTAATATCCTAATCACTTGTTTGCATTACTTTAATAGATCTATCTATCTTGGCAATTAATTTGTTAATCCAGCTATTCAATTAGTGATCCCTTTGCGTGTTTCAAATCAAGTTTTCAACATTTTTACCTATAGGCGTCACTTGGCTAAGTGGATGTGAAATTTTAACCTATGTGTCATTTTAAAATTCATACGCATTATTTTATCTATCAGAGACATGAATTCATTATATATGCGACATTTCATCAACCTAGGTGTCAGTTAAGATTTCCTAGGCAACATTTAAATTTTAAGGGTTTGTTTAGCGGCATTTTAAACCTTGTTTGACAAATTTGACCTAGCTCATAGGCATGGTTTAACTATTCCTATGGGTCATTTGATAGTGTGGAGGCATAGTTTTACTACCCTAGGAATCATTTAAACATTCCTAAGCGGAATTTTGTAGAGAATAATCTAAAAAGCATACAAAAATGACATAAATGCTATTTCATACATGCAATAAATGCACCAAGAGGGTCAAAATCACTCACCGAAGGTCCATAGTCCAAGGGACTCTAGTACTGACATCCTCTCTCAAACTGATGCTCTCGAATAGGTACCACCATTGCTGACAATCTCAATGGGATTAGACAAAAATCTCAACACTAATAAGTGAAAATGAATAGTAAATTTGGGTTTTTCAACCTATTTAAGCTATATAACCTAATTTTGGAGGGATTTTTACCCATTGTGACCTAAATCTGCATTTTCCGCAAACTAGGGAATGTTGTGATATCCTCATCATCATTAATGTTTTCAGAAATGAAATCATCTTGGATCTTGTTTTAAATTAGTCTCATCATGTTTTACATCTAGAGATCAATCTACTTTCATTTTTGAGGGGGAATCATCATATCATCAAATCGAGGTTCTATATCAAATCTGGGTCATTGAAAATTCAAACTTTTATCAGTGGGGCATTCTGTATCTTATCAAATAAGAGTTTCAAATTAGTTATGAATTAGGTTTTATCAATCAAATCAAAGATTCAAATCAGTTGTGAATCAGGGTTTTATCAATCAGATCAAGGTTTCAAATCAATCATTCACTTAGGTTATCAATAAGATCAGTTCAATCAATCAATCAAGTATCAAATCATTGATCAAGACATGCAATTTTATTTGAATCAATGCACTTCACATATCAACTCAAAGAGGGGCATTTGTAGACACCTAAAACTAGGTAGGTGTCCCAAAATCAACCAAATATGCAAATCTCAGCCAAATGCTCTAAATGGATCAAAAATCAAATCAAATGGACATTTATCAATGAAAGTGGACAAAATCAAATTAAATCAAAGGATTAATTAACCATGACATCAAATAATCAAATATAATCCTAAAAGGATCAATCAAATTTATATAATTGATTTTAATCAATTAATTGTATAGTTTTAATCAAAAATCAAATTGAACCTATTCATCCCTACATGGATAATTTAATTAATTGATTTAATTAAATAATCCTAATATATTTCAACATGAATTTGAGCAACCAATGGAAATTGAGAACACAAAGCACATGGATCACTCCTAAATTTGAATCTCAATCACTCAAATTTGTCCCTTTGTCTCAACCTTTGAGACAATCATTTAAATTGTCCCCCCATTTGAAACCATCTCAAAGCCTTTCACTCAATCAAGGATTAATCATGATCAAGTAACTCTACCCCCTACACTTGGGAATTTTCTTTAAATACAAGCCATTTTTAAGCATAATCATATCCTAGAAATTTGAATGCAAAGCATTAAACCTATAGCCATTTTCATAGAAAAGTTGAAGCATAATTGAGAGATCATTATAGCAATTGAGAATTATGGAGAGCATTTTATTTTCATTTGGATTCACTATTATCATCATTTGAGAGAATTGAGCTAGATTTAGGCATACATTTTATCAATTTCTCATTCTAGGATTGTCACTAGTAGAGATTAAGGCTGAGAGCTTTACTAGCATACTAGTTAGAGAACCATGAGATGATTATTGATTTACTTACAATTATTTAGCTTAAATTGTTTATATTTTTCCATAGAATTGTAGCTAAATAAACTAATCTCATGAAGGTGTAATTAATTCACACACAACAAGCATACACATAAGTTCCCAAAGGAGTAGTAAATGCAGTCTTGAATTATTCAGACTCCTTTAACAGTACCTGATTCTAACCAGAGAACCCATCCATCATAGAGAGTAAATCACATCCAGTGACCTTTTGCAGCATAGCTTCCATATTGGGTAATCGATAATTATCTTTCAATGAGGCAACATTTAAGTTTCTAAAATCAACACACAATCTAATATCCCCATTTTTCTTTCTCATAGGGACTAGGTTTCACACCCATGATAAATGTCTTATAGGTTGAATAATACCTGTAGCTCTTAACTTTATCAGCTCTATTTGCATCTTAGTAGCCAATAATGGGTTAATAGGCCTCTAGTTTTGCCTAAATAATTTCACATCCTCCTTGAGTGGGATATCATGCTGGAACAAGTCTTCTCTATAAGCTTTTAAATCTTCATAAGACGAGGAAAAGAGATGTTTATATTTCTTTAAAAACCTTATTAGATTTAATCTCAAATTCCTATTCAAACTTTTACCAATATAAATCAAATGAGGAGATGTCTTTGATCCAAGATTTATCTCATCCAAATCTTCTATTTTAGCATTGGATTTCTGAGACATATAGTTATCATTTATACTAAACATTCCCTCTAATTCAAAGAATCCTTTAGGAATATGATTAGATGCTAGCTGAATAATTTCTTGATCAATAATACTTTCCTTGCCATCAACAACTGCTATTAAAGAGTCACAGTCAATTTTTTGGCCATCATATTGATCTATACATTGAATAAGCCTAAAGATGTCATCATCATTCTCAAAGACTTGCTAGTTATGAACATTATCAGGCACTGCATGTCTATTTTTTAATTCTATCATAGATATTCCAGCAATATTAACATCATTATTCTTTAGAGAAACATTAGAAAGAAATTATGCCATTAATTTTTTTGATCTTTCTACCCAAAGAATGTTAAAAGAATCAAAGAACTCTAGCTTGTCCCAGACTGCATACTTATACAATTTCAGCCTGTCATCTTTCACAAGCATATTGTGATATGATCTGAGCTATGATTAATTGGGAGTCTCCATGAATTTTTAAACTTTTAATACCATGCTTAATGGAGATATCCATTCCCAATATTAATGCCTCATACTTAGCTGTGTTATTAATACACTAAAATGCTAATAGCAAAGAGTACTTGAATGTAATACATGATGGGGAAATGAATAACACACCAGATCCTTATCCTTCTTTAGAGAATCCATCATCAAAGTACATATTCCACAGTCCATCTTATTGTATCAATAATTCATCAATAATTGGATCTTTGTTTCTCATTTGAGGTTTAATCTCTTCAACATCAACGTTATCCATATCAGTATCTAAACAGTAATTTAATTGGTTAGGAATAACCATCTCCACCATGAAAGATCAACCAGGCTCTCTATACAACTTGACCTCAGTACCATTTACAGGAATTGTTGCATATGATAAATCTAACACCAGTCTTCCACCCACTGCTATTGCCCATTGTCTTGACAGAAGCATACCATAATGGGGTTTTGTATGTACAACAACTATATACATTTTTTATGTAGCTTAAGGGAAAGAAAGAATCTTTACTTTCATATTCTTTAATGTTCCCATCACAAGAACCTCCTTTTTTTCCATTGCATAACAACTTACAGTAGGAGTAGTGAATTGAAGGCCTAATTCTTTCATAACATGATAAGACATTACATTGGTTGTACACCAAAATTTATCATACAATTCTTGACTAACAAATTATTTATCATCAAAGTTACATAAAAAGGATCAACTGATAATGGTTCTTGGGTATTAACATTACCAATGCAAATATTAGAGATTTCTTTACCCTTTTCTAATCCTTGTACGTGTTTTTATTTTTCCTTGACTGATGGCACTTCCCTTTTATCATTCTTTAATGTCAAGGACACTTCCTATTGATTTGTCATAGGGGTATCATCTATCCCTCTCAATAGTGCAAGTGTAGCTTCCTTATGTTCTTTTATTTTTAGCATCTCCATGAGTGGGAATGAAACCTTCATTTGTGTAAGATCATGTTTCATGTCAAACATGGGTAGTTCAGAGGAGATATCACCTACCTTTCTAATTTTCTTGGCTTTATCATTAGCCATTGGCATTTATTTTGTCTCTTTCTAACCAGAAGAAGACTGTCTTTGTATTGGAATTTTCTTTCCCTTTTCTCCTTGAAAAGAGAATATGCAACAATTTGGGGGGGGGATCTTTAATGATGTATGTAGGAGAAATTTTACCTTGAGTATGCTCCACTCTTCTGTTTCTCAGATTATAAGCATTGTTAGCTTGATTTATTGTTGCAATTGTCAAGGATTTCCTTTTTTCATCACTGGGTTATCTAAAGGGGGATGCTTGTCATCACCCACTACATTGATAGTTCTCTATGATGTAATACAAGTATTATCATTTAAATCATAACTCACTTGAGGCTGACATTCTAAATTTTTTTCTTTTTTTCTTTTCATGTCTTCAATAGGTTCACTTGTCTCAGAAGACCATGGATAATGATTCTTCACAGTGAACATATTTACAGTAGATTTTCCTTGTTCAAGACTATAATTTTCATCTTCCTCACCCATTTGATTATCTAAGGCTTGGGAAACTACACATTGATATGAAGAATGAGGCAATTTGGAAGTAGTACACCAGGGATTGTTTTCTACATAATTTGTGCTATTCCTTTTCAAGGGGTCAGGAGTTTCTCTAGTCTTTTGGTTTTCTTGATTCTCATGGATTGGTTTACCATCTTTCCAGTTTGTTTTGTATGGTTAATTCCTCAAGTTAGGTTGTTTATCAAACCTTTGGTTTTGATACCTATTATCATGATAACCCCTATCATTTTTATCCATTTTGGCAGTGAGATCCTTCACTGCACTCACTAATTTGTTCACTGTGTCATCTTCTTTGATAGGTTCACTCACTTGTCCCTTTTCTTTCCAAAGTTTTCCATCCTTTATTTTTCCCAATTTCCCTGAGGCTCACCTATTACTTTCAATGTCTATTATTGTTTTATAGGAATCCCTCATAGTTCTTGGGTTCTTATCTCTAAGAAGATAGGACATTTTCTCATCAGCTACATTAAATTAAGTGGCCAAACATACTTCCTCATCTATCCTTAACACTTGGAAAAGTTTGTACATAGCCTTATGGAACATATTATTAAAATCTGACATGCTTTTATTTGGAAATTTCTTGATATTACTAAACTCATTCAACATATAACCAAAGTTTACATGTTCTCTATATTGTTTCCTAAAATCTTTTACAAACTCATCCCAAGATTCTATGCTATTATTTGGTAAATTTCTAAACCAATCCCTAGCATCTTTAATTAAAGATTGAACAAAAAGGTTCATGATGACATCTTCATTTTCTATTTCAAAATTAGTTATCTTGTCAGTGAAAGTTTTCAAGTGTTCTTCACAGGTAACAAAATTATTTCCTGTAAAATTAGGGATCTTGTCTGATGTAGAGGTAATCAATGTGGCCTTCAAATCTGTATATTATCCTTCCTTTCTTCATAGACATTCATTATAGGCTCATATTCTTTCATTATTCCCAATAACAATACTACCAAATTCACATAATAATGCATCAACTCGATATAATAATATCCCCTTTGATATCAATCTCACCAACATACAGTTTACCTTCATTGAACATCATACCTTACAGGGCCTTCTATGGACTGTGATTGCATCCCAACTATCTCGCAGGTCAACTCCAACTGGAACATGCATGTATATATAATATGTTTCCACCTTCTCTCTCTCTCTCTACAAACTAAGACACCCACGGTTCTAAAAATGTTATGGTCTTTGGTTAATGTTTAAGGAGTAACATCCCATAACTATTGGGCCATTTCAGTTACAAATGATTCTACAATAATAATCCTCTCCCTAATGGTTCTTTTTAAACATGACTATGGAAGGATTACTTCACTGTTTCTATACAGCTCACCAACTTCCCGATAACGATAACATGATTCAAACCACTGCAATATAACAATTCTTGAAAACTGTTTCAAACATAGCTATCAGTATGAATCATCAATCAAATTTTCTTGAAATACATTTTCTACAAAATAATATGACTCCATTGTTCCACAACGGGACTGTGGATGAACCAAAACACATAAACCACATAACCATTTAAATTGACTATCAATAACTTGGAACCCGATACATCACTGTTGTATTCCATCACTAAAAATGAAATCAAGAAACATGTACCAACTCACATCTGCATCAACTTCTTCAAAACCAAAAATACTATTAATTGTTGTTCAATAGAAACCAAGAACCTGAAACATAACTAGACTGAATACTTTAATGTAGAAATCGATAACAATAGCAAGAAATTGATTACATTTCATCGATATAGAGATCCTCAAATTTGGTCAATGCAAATAAATTATGATTAACATTAGCTCCATTAATGTAATGTCTACCTAAAGTGACTGTTGAAAGTGACTGTCATATGTGAATTCCTGAACCATTACCATGCCTCCCAATTCAAAAATATAACATCCAACTCAAAATCATAACTTTCCAAAAGGACTTGACAACCAAATGGAGGACTTTACCATCTTTTACCATCCATAAATGGTTTGTTTAATAAATTTCCCACTATCATTACATGATTCAAAACCAATGCAATACTGGTGTAAGTGTTCTGGAAAAACCATTTCAAACATAACTATCACTATGAATCATCAATTGACTTTTCTTGAAATACATTTTATGAAAAATAATATGAATCCATTGTTCCACAATGGGACTATGGATAAACCAAAACACATAAACTGCATAACCATTTAAATCGACTATCAATAACTTGCAACCTGATACATCATTGTTGTATTTCATCACTAAAACCAAAATCAAGAAACATGTACCAAATCACATCTGCATAAACTTATTCAAAACCAAAAAGACTATTAGTTGTTGTTAATAAACAACCAATTGTTGAGATTGATGAACATCAATCTACCCAAGAAACACCTGCATGCAAAGCTATTACAAACAGAATGAAGACAGAAGGAGAAAGATAGGGAGGCCGATAGGCCAGAGACTGAAAAAGCATGTTGCAAGAATTGATTTTCTATTAACAACAATAAAATGATTTACAATCTCCTTAAGAATTACAAAGCGGACAATCCTTATAAAGGATGCCGAAACCCTAAAAAGGGAAACAACTCAGAAAAGGAAACTTTCCTAAGTCTAACTTAAGCACTAAAGAGTAATTACTAA
>MU227831.1:1978822-2012221 GCA_018584345.1 Thuja plicata | reverse complement strand
GGTCAGCTCAATTGACCCTTGGTTCTCAGATATTACTTACTTCCTGACATATGGTGAGTGCCCAGATCATCTGAATCAAAAGGAAAGGCGTAACCTGAGATTAAGAGCTAGTAAATATGTGATTTCCTAGGGAATGTTGTTCAAGAAGGGGGTTGATGGCACTTTCCTCAGGTGCGTGGACGAAGAACAATGAAAAGAGTTGTTAAGAGAATTCCACGATGAAGCATGCGGGGGGAATTAATCTTCAACTATGACAGCTTACAAGATCCTCCGAAATAGGTTCTACTGGCCGGGGATGTTTAACGATGCTTACCAGTATGTCAGAAATTGTGACAAGTGTCAATTGTTCGTGGGGAGGCCCTATCTGGCAGCGTTACCTCTCAAGCCCGTTATTGTAGAAGAACCATTTAGGTAGTGGGGAATCGATTTCATCAGGCCCTTGAACCCACCATCTAGCACCAGGGATATTTATATTCTAACAGCCACTGATTATTTCACAAAATGGGTGGAGGCAATACCCACGAAGAAGGCGAACTCTCAAGTGGTGTGTGAATTTTTGATGAATTTTATTTTTGTAAGATTTGGAGTGCTTGTCAAAATTGTAGTAGACAATGCTACTTATTTTTCTTTAGAGGAAATATCAACTTTCTTCTACGAGCATGGCATGGCGTTAGCCCATTCCTCAGATTATTTCTTGCAGGGAAATGGCCAAGCAGAATCCAGCAATAAAAATCTGGTAGTCATAATGAAAAAATTGATGGATGATAATCCCCGGGAATGGCACAAGAAGCTCCATGAGGCACTATGGGCAGATTGGATCACTTTAAAATGAGCTATTGGCATGTCACCCTTTGAACTGGTATATGGGATCGGGGCTCATGTTTCATTTCCTCTCGAGCTGTCCTCTGCAAAACTCCAAGCAGTTGTCGAAGATGAATATTTCAAGGATCCTCTGGAAAGGCACATAATGCATTTGATTAAGTTGGAGGAAGATAGAGAAAATATGGTAGATCACATCACTGAACATCAGATGAAGGTGAAGCAGATCTTTGACATGCGAGCTAGACCTCACAGTTTTATGGTGGGAGATGAAGTCCTGCTATGGGATAAGAGAAGAGCATCAAAGGGATCGCACGAGAAGTTTGAATCTCTGTGGAAAGGCCCGTTCATCATCTCAGAAGCTCTGGTTTCGAACACCTTTAAACTATCATATCCAGATGGTGTTAACCTGCCATTTACTTATAATGGGCAGGATCTGAAGCAATGCAGACTCTAGGTGTTTGGGTTCGTCCCCTTTGTATATATTAGCTAGTTGTGTGTGTTTTCAGTTTTGGTTGTGTCCCTCTTTTCTCTTTGTCCCCTTTGTTTCGTTTGGTCTACAAAACCAGTGTTCTGAGGTTCTCTGCAAATTGGGAAATCTGCAGTCCCCAGTTAGATTCGATGTTGGGTGGGTTAGAGTTGCCTTTATTCAAACTTTCAATGTTCATTTATCCACAATGGTAAAAAATTCACTCTGTTCATTTTTCTTCCTTGTTGGTTTCTCCCCTTTCAAAAGCCTTTACATTTGAGTCAGTCAAATTTGAGCTTTTGGCGTCGTTGGAGTCAGTTTCGGTCTGTCATAAATCAAACACTTACATGTTACAAGTCATTTGAACCACTTTGAACCTCTTTGAACTCCGGTTCGAAGTAGTTCAAAGTAGTTCGATAGCGGTTTAAGCCTTTTATTACTAATCGCGTGTGCCTGCAGGAAAGCAAGCGGTATTTTTTCTCTTACGAGAGGCTAAACCTCTTTGAACCTCTTTGAACTCTGGTTCAAAGTAGTTCAAAGTAGTTCAGACAGGGCACCGGCAGGATTTTTAATGATGTAACAACCTGACAAGATGGGCTGATTGACGTGGCATGATTCCATTTGTTGTGTCAGTACACGAAAATCAAGGAAATCACCTGCACAGGTGGAAAATATTTGGTTTGAGAGTGAATAATTATGATCGAAAAAGGTGGCAGATCCCGAAGATATAATTTGATTTGAAAGCATTTATTGCTTATCACCACTTGGTATTGAAGGCCCTATTAATACTCGCATAACAGAGTATATCCCGCATTTCAAATGGCAACTAAGAAAAGAGGTTGGGTAAGTCATTTTTCCCTATTGTGCATTGCGGGATCTTGGCGCTGGAAAGGTGGTCTGGTCGAGTTCAAGTCATACAGGTAGCTTTTTCGAGCTCTGCCTCTCATTTCTGGTTGTTCCTTAAAATTTGATATTTCGAGCAGTAAGCCAGTAGACTTTCATCTTCTTAAACAAGCATGAAGTCTGTTATGCATTTCTTTGGGAATGTAAAAAATCTAGAATGCAGAGCTCCGGTTATAACAGATACAAACTTGTTAGGAGTTTCAGTTGATGCCATAACTTCAAAACTCTCATCTCATGTTGATGAAGAGTTTGTTGTAGAAATTCTAGCCAGTGGTCTATTAGAGGCGGCCGCATTCCCACCTTCTGCCGTTTGTCCAGAGTTGATACAAGAATGCATCAACAGGTATGATGTTAAATTGAAAAGCATTTTAAATACAGATGGCCAAACCCTGATACCTGTGAACCGTGAGACCATTGCGACAGTTTTCAAAATACCTGATGAAGGCCTGGTTAACTTCACTCCCACCCAGTCTCTAGCCCAATTCAGGGATAATGTTGACAGAAACAGAAGCCACATAGCAAGAAGATGGACTAAAACCAATTACAAAGGAGGTTCATGGTTGCCCAAATCCCTCACTAAGGATCATATGAACCCCTTGGTACATGATCTGGTTGTCCTCCTCCACCAATTGAAAGGCTCAGAACAGGCCCTGTACTTCGACGAATGGATGTTTCATTTTGTGGAGATAGTTCTGGAAGGAAGGCAGCATATAGATTGGGCTGAGATAGTAGCTGCGTCTCTTAGGGATCAACTTAAACAAAATCAAATGACCAAAGAAGGGTTTTATATGTCCTCATACCTAATGTACTATTTGGCCTGCACGCAAGATCTATCTCCCATTCAGAAGGTTCCTTGGAATGAAAACCTGTTTATTTATGAGTACTGCCCATTGTTGAGAAAAGATAGAGTTCCGGAGGATTACAGGATAGCACATGATTTATTCTAGGGGAAGTTGCACCAAGAACTAGCTGGCAAGCCTAACCAGAGGATTTCGGACAATGCTCAGAAATTGGTCAAGGTATTTGGAAGCTTCTACATTCAATTTCCCCGCTTCACTTATATTTGGGTAGGTGGATTCGAAGAAGAACCCTTGAAACTACCTAGGATTTGATAGCAAAGGCTTTGCCAGAAAGACCCTAGGGCTAAGAAAATTCCCTTCCCCAAGCTATCATCTTGAGGATCTATGGGAGAATCTCTGTGATGAGAAGACAATCTGGGATCGGGATCGAACCAGGCTTACTGTATCTCAGATTAAGCTATTGCAATTGAAGTTTGATGTCAGGAATATAGAAGAAGATAGTTCAGAGGTCCCTCATCCATCTGCCACCTTTCCTGAAGCAGAAGGTGTTCCAACTATTGATTAAGACAGAGAAGAGTCCAGTAATATCAGACTCTGGGCCCGCAGCATTTTTGAAGAAACTGAGAACTGGATTACGACAAGGAAGAAAGGAGTTCAACTCCTCACAAATACATCCCTTGATACCAGGTCACCTGTTAAAAATGTAAAGCAAGGTCTTGCTAATGATTCTTCTTTGTTATCAAATGTAGGTGAGATAATATTATTGAAGGAGAAGATAGCCTCAGTGAAACACCCTACCGCGCCAAGATCAAGAGTAAGGACGAGGTCGGAAAGGAAAAATCAAATGGCTTTAGAAGATCCTGGTTATTTGGATGATGTCATTGAATTCAATGATGAAGATCTCTCCTTCACCCCCGATCACAGAGGAAAGGTTCATGAAGTTCCCACATATTGTCAAGACCTATCTCAGGTTACAGACACACCTGTAAAGACTCCCGACAACCGAATTATATCCAGTGTTATTCCACCATGGCTCACCGACTCGGTTAGCAAAAGGAGAAGTTTCAAACCACTGTCTATGCCAGTCAAAGAGATCATTATGAGGTATGCCGCACGCACTCCTAAAGCTAAAATAATGAAGAGTGACGCGAGATTAATAACAGACCCATCTACAGGGAAGGTTACTGCTGAAATCACCACAGTAAAGTCTACGAGAGAAACACAGGATCCTGAGCCCGAGGATTACGGAATAACCAAGATGGAGTTAGGGGTACTAAACAGAGACTCCCGCGATCATATTTTCAAATTCTCTGTAGATCATATGTTGGGACAATCACAAAAGGATGGCAGAGAAAAGCGTGAACTAAAGAAAGTAATCTCAACCATGGCAGATTTTCTCTGTTCGTTGGCTGAAAATGGTGCACTACCTTTGGCACAGGCGCCTCAAGGATTCGACCCCAATTCGGCAGAAAGCCAAAGGTTGGTTAAGTAGGTACAGCAAGGGAGGACCTAGACAGAAGTAATAAAGGCATGGACAGACGGTATCATAGCAGAAGGGAGCGCTTTCATAAGGGAGTTCATGAGCACCCGCGTAGATGGCGAGATACTATTGGGAGAAATTCAGACTCTGATCCCAATATGGGAAAGCGAGGCAGGAAATTGTGCAGAGATTGTACAGCGAGTGTAGGAAATTGAAGACTACGGAGTAAAACAGTTTTTGACTGAAAACCCTATGAAGTTAGTTAACCCATGTATGCTGTTCATTCTAAAGAAGAACTTTGGCTGGAAGAATACATTGTTCGAAGCAGCCATTTCTCAGATGCAAACCATGGAGAAAGAAGTGAAGGAAATCCACTTTGACACCTTGAAGGATATCAAAATAGTGAATCCCTCAGGTATCTTGCAGCTAGAAGATGGAGATCAGGGTGTCGATGCAATGGTCAAGTCTTTCATTGATGAAATGAATGCTTTCAAGGAGAGTGAAGCTCCGAGAGTTCACGACCTCACCAGGACTACCAATATTGAGGCTATGCTGATCTTGGACCAGGGACAATTGTCAAAACAGGCGGAGAAATTCCAGAAAATGCGGTGGGAGAAGAACGCCACACACGCCAAGCTGATTACGTTAAAAAATCTGCACGCCCCACCTACTCAGGAGCTGCTCCGTGTCTTCTGGTCTTGGAAGCTAGTAAAAACAACCACGTCAGCAGATACATAGGAAGACTAAACTGGTTTCAGTTTTAGTTTCTTAATTTATCCTGCTTTAAATCTTTTCCGAGGACTTGGTATAACTGTTAACTATTTCTTGCTTTAATTGTGTCCGAGAAGCCGGGTTTTTTGGGAGGCTTTCTCGGACTGTAAAACTATTTAAGCTGGAGCTTAAGACTTTGTAAAGGGTTAGAATAGAAGAGAATAGAGGGAATAGATAGAATATAGAATAGTAGTAAAATCTTTTCATTTTTTGTTTTATGCAATAGCCTAAGTGACTGATGATATCTGGACTTTGAGCCAGTTATGCTGGGATACTTGTGCATGCGTTTATTTTGATCTTTGAATCAGATAATGAAATATATGTTCTACTTTGAGAGGGTTATATTTCGAGCTATGTATGTGTGACTCTATTTCAGTCATTTAGTTTTAGATTTCTGAATTCCTGTTTCTTATAGGTAGATAGTTAGCCGTGTGATTTTCTTGATCAGTTAGTTAGTTTAAATCTCTTCAGAAAATAGTTTCATGTTTCTTCTCTTAAGTTTAGCAAGTTCCATTGATTTACCTCTTCTGTCCAAGAATAGTTGAGAGATCTTTTACTGCTTTTCAGTTAAAAGCTTAGATGTTAGATTGTAGTCTTCATTCATTGAAAATCTTTGGAAGGGAGCTGTACCTTTGTAAAATTCAGAGGGAAGCAAAGTAAATGCTTACCCAATTGTTGTTTAATGATTTGTTTTCAAGGGCATAGGGTTAGAGGATAAACATCCAGATTTTAGGAGAACAAATCTATTAGCCAACATGTCTACAATGAAAAATGAATGGCTCTCTGGCTACTACCAAAGAGCCATTTGGATTTCCTCTTCTACTCTCCTATTCCCTTTCTGCTATAATCTCTATTCTCTATCAAATTCCCTTTTTTTGATTACAACCTTCTCCAAATATAGAGATTCTTGGATAGTTATGAAACCATCCACTTACCGAAGACCCTTTGTATTCCCATGCAGATTTTCGGTTACAAGTATCATGTAATCCTTTTTTTGGATTCATTACAATGCAAATAAACCAATTTATCATTTCTAGACATGATCCCAAGAACTTTTAAAATGACTTAACAAATGACCCATTGCTTAACACAATTTAAATACTTTTAAATTCGAAGGTGGAGTTGGTTCCCCTACACCATTGTCTTGTACCTCATTCAGAATTACATTAGGATGACCAAGAATTCCATTAAAGAAAAGAGATTTATATCTATCCAGATGAACATGCCTTCTTTGGAAATTTCCCAAAGCATTGTTTCTAGTTGATCCAATTGCACCACCTTGATTTTGGGTTCGCTGAAAGCCTCCTTGCTTTAGACCAGAGATTTGAGTGTTTAGACTAGGACCAACATGTTGAATACTTGGACCACTACCACATGGTGGATTTTGAACATTAAGACTATTACTATCTTGATTTTTTTGTTTTGTCCCAGTATTGATAGGGATAGAACTACTGGTAGTAGTATTAGTATTAGCATGCAAAAAGGCTATCCTCATTTTCATGTCATTAGAAGTAGCCTCTAACTCTAGCTTTTCTAATTGCTTTCCCAGATCTTCTTTAGCCTTCCTGGCTTGCTCAAGTTGCAAGTCAACTTGAGACATTCCTGCAGGAATAGTCTTACTTTGTTTGGGCTCATTGATATTTATTCTAACAACCTTCTACTTCCCTTTGTCAAGGAAATCTTTGTTTCTTACTTTGAGCCTTGTATTTTACTCAATTTATTTTGGGAGTAATTTTATAATGATAGGTCCTTCCTCTGTAAACTCATCTTTATTAAAGTTTTCTCTCTTATTTGCAACTTGTTTTCTTAAGGCCTCAAAGTCACCAAATAAATCTCTGTCTAGACTTTTACCCTCTTTGTTCAAAATCTTAGCCTTTTTCTCATTCCTTCTTGTTTCTGCCAAGAGTTCTTCTCTCTTAGTTAACAAGTCATAGAGCTCCTGTTCACGCGTCTTTCTATCTTGAGCAATTTCTAATTCTTGTTCTTGCTTTCTCCTTCTCAGAGCTAAGACTTCCTCTCTCAATTTATCATAATCACAGGATGTTGTCTCTACAGCTGATGTTTCCCCTAGTTTCTCAAGAGTTTCTTCTGCAGGGTCGAAGAATCCTGCATCTTTTATTTCTCCCTCTTTGAAAGGGTCAAAAGATACATCACCCTTATAAGGACTTGCTAGCTTTTCTTATTCTGAACTTTTAGATGAGGATGACCTTGTCTTAGGGACATGGGTCTCCATTCTACCTTTTGATTTTCTTGGGGAGTCCTGACTTGGTTCACCCTTCTTGGACCGATATTTCTTTCCACAGATAGGGATCTCTTCTCCAATATAATTTATAGGATTATCCCTAAAATAGGACCTAGTAGTTCTTTGCCTACTCATTTTAAAATCAGGAAAGACTAATCAATATTGTTATATGAAAATCACATTAGAATGCACAGAGTTTAGAGTCGCCACCCACTACTAGTGTGGGAATAAAAATTGAAATTTTCAAAAAATGGAGCAATAAAAGAATTAGTACTTTTAGACCTTAGAAAATTATTGTTGAAACTCACTTCTCTTAGATACTCAAAATAAACCAGCTTCCCAGTAGAGTCGCCAATTTGTTAGCACTTTTTCATGTAGAATCACTATATAGCGTATCAAGTTTGAATCCAGATTCCCAATTCTTAATTCATAGAGGGAAAAGGCTAATTAACAAGGATACGATTCTTCTACACTTTGAGCTCCACAAACTCAGGTGGGTGTACCTTCAATAAGTTACTACTTTCCAGTAAGTTTTTAGTTGTGGATATAGGGTCACACTGATTTGCCTATTTCTTTTTGCTATATTAATAAAACCTCTTATAGATAACCATAATCAATCTAATACATAGCTTAATAAGCAATACTATAAACTTAACAATGGAAAATAATAGTGATATAAGGATTCTCATCGTTCTTCTTTTTAGAGTTCTTTGACTCAGGAAGGCTGACCTAGGTGATTCTCTCTCTATGGAATCAACAAGTTGAATTGTATCCTTCAATACAACTACTTAAATATGAATATTATTTAGAACATAAAAGTAAATGATTTTTTACACAAGAAGTTCAGATAGAGTGCCTTACAAACTACCTCTTCATTCCTATATCCCTATATCAAATACTTATAAATATGTTCAACCCTCTGGGATCACTCATAAGAATTACTCGCTCCTTGAAAGAAACTTATAAGAAATTGCACAGTTACCTTATAACTAGTATTTTTAAAATGCCTTACAAACCAAACATACAAGAGCATAAAAATAACTGTAAAGATACAAAAAAGATGTAGAACATGAAAATCCTTTGTATTTTATTAATATGATGCTGCTTCAATACATTCAAAGACTAAAAGCTTAAAAACTTAGACAAAAATTGAGAAGTTTGCCTCCTAGTCATATATTTCACCATGATTACATTAATGTTACATCTTGCTATATATAGTGTCTTAGCCATCTTGGAATCCTTAAAGAATAAGGATGCAACAAGCTTCATATGGCTTAGACTTAACCCTAAAAGATAATAGAAGACAAAATACAATAAGACCTTCAAGCGGTGGAAAGAAAAAATAGAAAGACAATCAATTTGCTCCTTAAATCTTTGATAGCTGGAACCTTTGTCTATAGATATTCTAAATAGCCTCAAATAGTTGTTGTGAGATCTTGTGACCACCAATATAGGATAACTTACACTAGTCTTACTGATGATTAACCTCCCCGTGCTCCTAGATCAGGTGCTAGATGTCTCTTCACTCCTCATCCAATAAATCTAAGTCAACTGTTGCAGGCTTCTTTTTCTTGGGCTTGGTGAGAACATCCCATGCCACAACCTCTACCTTTGTAGGCCAATTAAAGATCTGAATGCTTTGCAATTGTGCCTTTTGTCTTTCCCATCTAGCATTTGCAATGCTCTTGACATCTGTAACAAACTTATTAAAGTCTGTTTCATCTTTGAAGGCCTCATCTAAGGTCTAATTAAACCTTTCCATATATAATTCATCACTATCTATCATAAATGCCTCTTTATTAGGAAGCAATGTATCAAATTCACCTCTCCAAACTTTCACTGCCTTAATCTCATTATCTTCTCCCTTTATTGGAGGAATAAATTTATTATATCCTGAGCCAAACATGTTGACCCTAGCCTCAATCTAATTTTCCTTTCCCTTGAAGAAAGACAAGGTAACCCTAATCTACTCAATTTAATCTCCCACTTGACACACAATCTCAGGGAGATCTTCCCTAAGTGGTTGTAGGGCTACTAACCTTTCAAACAAAGTTGTCCTTACTGACCAAGTTCCAAAATAAGGGTTCAAAGTTGAAATTTCAAATTTAATTCTACCACCAGCTTCCCTAATACATTGATCTTTATCAAGCATATTTCACTATCCTTCACTACAACACTTGCTTCATCAAACAATTTCTGATATCTCTTTGAAATCTATTCATCTTTAGCTTTATTTAGATGAGAAAAATGAGTAAGGGCTTGTGATATTTCCAAATCTCTAGTGTTATGGATAGACCTGTTGGAAATGAGATAAGTAACTGAGAGGGGAGGGGTGAATCAGTTACTCCAAAACAAATTCCTTGTCCCTTAGATGTATTAAACAAATAAACAATGTTACTTGGTTAATTAAGACATTCTTCTATAACTTAGGTGTTAAAGCAATATTTATGATATTCACTACAATTATACTTTAGAGATTAAGTGAAGAAACATAAAGCATGAAACAAATAACATATACATAGGCGACACCAAGATTTAATGTGGAAACCCAATATGGGAAAAACCACCAATGTAACTAGTTACTATTTTTCACTCTTCTGAAGTGAGCCCTGTTAGGAGCCAACCCTGTTAAAGGTTACAAAGCACACTATTAGGTCTGACCCGGTTAGAGGATTTAAATCACCCTGTGAGGAGTGGCCTTGTTAGAGGTCTTCAACACTTCAACATAGAAATGCTACCTTGTGAGAGGATTTACAAAAAGACCATTAATTCTACTCTGTTAAGAAATTTGAGATCACTGCTACAATTGTTAGAAAGTAACAATGAATTGACCTGTATATGTAAGAAATTCTCTTTACTGATTCAGATCTCTATTCTAATTATAACTGGATCCTTACTGATCCAATATTCTATTGCAGCTTCGAGTGTTCTGTACTCAATCAGAATCCCATCTGATTTCACCTTCACTCTTCATATCAAAGAATTCCACACTTCTGCTTCTCTTCCACTTTTGTGCACTTTCTCTCTCTCATTCAATCCAAACTTGACCTTTCATATATATGATAGGCCCTGTCAATTTAGCTTGAGTATACTTCTAAATAAATAATAAATCACAATTCAGTCAGCCTCATATAAAAAATTAATTATAGAATATAAACCAATGTTAGTCGGTTGCCACTGAATAATCAATTCAGTTAACACTGAGTTTCTTTGATGCCCAACCATGACTAAAATGCCCGAATGACTCGATCAACAATGAAAAACTCTTTCTATTCACCAACTATGCTCGTTCTGAATGTAGAGATTTGTTTAACATCACTACATAAGTATAAATATATGTGTAACATCAATGACAATACACAATTGAATAATTGTCTTCAACAATCTCCCTCTTTGGCATTGATGGCAACACAACATGTCATAATACAAAGAATTGTAGAGTAACATAAAAATTTCTTTAATTTCTTTAGCTTCATTCTGATTCTAATCCAAAAAATTCCTCTGTCATCAAACTCTGTCTCTTGATAATATTTCTCCCTTTGACATCAAACTCTTCCTCTTTCTATTATGAACTCTCCCTTAAGTAATTTCTTATGTATTATAGAAAAATCTCCCTCTTTGACAACAAATGCCAAAGACTCCATCTTCATAAATACTAAGTATCAATACCAATAGTCAATACTATTTTTCTTTGAAGTTGTAATGTACTTGAGTGTACTAATTCATCTGCAATGGGATCTAATATACCTGCATCAACTAATAGATGTTCACTATGTCTTAGGTTGATGCATCACTAAACTATATTTTAGTGAGCTTCAGTTAGCAGAAACAGCCCTAGCTTTCCTCTAAGATACAAAAATGCATCCTTAGGTAAAGGTTTGGTGAATATGTTTGCAACTTGTTCTTAAGTACTCACATATTCCAACCTTACTTCTTTATTCTGTACTAATTCCCTAAATAAATGATACTTTATTGCTATATGCTTGGTTTTGGTGTGCATCACAGGATTCTTTTAAATGTTAATGGAACTGGTGTTGCCACAGTAGATAATAATTGGTTCTTTCACTTCTTCCTTCATTCTTGACAACAATTTCTTGAACCATATGATGTTTGAATAGTTCACTGTTGCAGCAACATATTCTTCCTCTGCTGTAGATGGAGAGATACAATTGTTATGTATGTGGAGCCTAATCAGACTCAGGTTCTCTCGATGCAGTTTTTCCCCAAACTTATCTACAGGGGTTTGGGGGTAGTTCCCCCAAGCTTGGGGTCAAGGGGTAGAGCCCCTTGTGGGGTCCTGGGGTAGCGCCCCAGGCGGGGTCAAGGGGCAGAGCCCCTGATGGGGTCAAGGGTCGACCATCAATTTTCTATTAGTCAGAGTATTTTTTTCCCTAATTAGGTTAGGTAAAATATACTTGTGAAAAGGGCTTAGGGTTTTGTGACTTCATTGTATGAGAGATTTCATAGCTTCTTGTGATGGTATTGAGTTGTAGGTTTCAGATTGTAATCACTGGATAATAATAAAGACATTGGACTCACGGTTGGTGGACATAGCACAGGGATTGGGTGAACCACATTAAATATCTGTCTTTGTGTTCTCTTCTGTGTGTTAATATTTTCTTTTTTCTGCTTATTATTCTGACAACAATTATTTTTCTTGCTAGTCCAAGATACTAACCTCTTTCCAAGAAAGAAATCTCCACCACTGGTGCTTTTCCTATCATCAACACTTCTAGCCCAATCAGCATCAGCGAATATCTTCAAATCAAAGTTCCCACCTTTCTTATACCATAAACACTAGTCTTCAGTACCCTTCAGATATCTCATAATTCTTTTGATTTCCATTAGGTGATCATCTCTGGGATTAGCTAAAAATATTGCAATAATACCAACTACTTATGCAATATCAGGTCTGGTGTGAACAACATATTGCAATTTTCCAATCATGTATCTATAGTTAGTCTGATCCACCTCCTTTGAATCATCATCCTTAGATAATTTTTATCTAGTACACATGGGTGTTCCAATTGGTTTGGAATCTTCCATTCCAAATTTCTTGAATATCTCCTTGATATATTTTGATTGAGTAATGTAGATACCATCCTTCATTTGATGAAATTTTAATCCAACAAATAATTTTATCTCACCAAAGATAGACATCTCAAATTATTTACTCATATGTACAGTGAATGCTCTGCATAAGTCATCATATCTAGTGAATAATATGTCATCAAAAAATATCTCTGCTAACAATATTTTGTTCTGCAGTCTTTCTTTGATGTATAGGATACTGTTATCATTAGTTCTCTGAAATCCAATATTTACTAGGTAACCATGTAGTCTTTCATACCAGGCTCTGGGCACTTGCTTCAGTCCATACAATGCTTTGTGCAGCTTGCAAACCATACTCCTTCTGTTAGGATCAATGAATCCTTTAGGCTGTTCAATGTAGACTTCTTCTTATGGGATTCCATTCAAAAATGAAGAATTCACATCTATTTGATATATTTTTTATCCTTTATGTGCAACATATGCCAGAACAGTTCTGACTCCTTCAAGTCTTGCAACAGGAGAAAAATTTTCTCCATAATCAATTCCCTCTTCTTGGGCATATCGTTGACAAACTAGTCTGGCCTTGTTTCTAGAAACTTCACCATTTTCATTCATCTTATTTCTAAAAACCCACTTGGTTCCAATCATATTCTTGTCCTTTGGCCTAGGCATAAGAGTCCAAGTTTTGTTTTTCTCAATCTTCTCAATTTCTTCATTCATTGCCTCTATCCAACTTTCATCATTCAATGCATCTTTAATAGTTCTAGGTTAAAAATCACTTAGTAAACACGTAAATTTGATTTTATTCCTTGTCATTACACCTTTAGTCTGATCTCCAATTATTTTCTCAGGTGCATGATGCCTTCTAACATATCAAAAAAATACTGGATCCTTCAGTCTTGACTAAGGACTTGATCCACTATGTCTATCATTCTCAAACATTCTTTCCTATTCTTCTGTCTGATGCTCGGGTTCCACTATCTATGACTCAGGTCCCTTTGTATGTGACTTGGGTTCCTCTATTGGTGACTCGGTTCCCCCTATATGTGACTCGATATCTTCTACCAACAGCTCGGGTTGCACAATTTGCAACTCAAGTTGTATTGTTTGTGTTAGTATATTCAATGGTTGACAGTTATGTTGTCCAATCACCATTGCTCGAGTCATAGGCATAGTATCAGGTTCATGATACACAAAGTTCCTATAGTATTCAAGCTATTTATTGCTCTTCTCCTCATATCTTTCTTCAAACTTATCAATCTTGACATGTACACTTTCTATTTGTATGGCTTTATGAGTAGTAAGATTCAGACATTTGTATGCTTTTCTTTTACATGAGTAACCTAGGAATATTCCTTCATCACTTTTTGCATCTAGTTTTCCATATCTTACTTCCTTCAAGATGTAACATTTACTTCCAAATACTTTGAGATAATGAACATTAGGTTTATAGCCATACCATAATTCAAAGTGTGTCTAGTTACTACCTTTCTTCAGTTGAACTCGGTTCAAGGTGAACACTGTAGTGCTGATGACATCCTTGAAGTATTTGGCAGCAACATTCTTTTTGATCATTAGGGTTCTAGCACAATCCATAATGGATATGTTTCTTCTTTCTTCTATTCCATTTTTTTGTGGTGTACCAGGTGCAGATACCTGTCTTTTGATTCCTCTTTCATTAAAAAATTCATTGAACTCATTAGAAATGAGTTCTCCTCCTCTGTCAGATCTTAGACATTTTAGTTTCTTTCTTGTTTCCTTTTTAACTTTTGCAATATACCATTTGAATTTATGAAAAGCTTTTGATTTTTCTCTGAGAAACATGGCATACATCATTCTAGAATGATCATCAACAAATAGAATAAAATATTTCTCTCCAGTATAGCTTATTGTTCCAATTGGTCCACAAAGGTCAATGTGTACAAATTCCAAGATTTCATCAGTATTGTAATTCTTTCTTTTGAAACTTTTCTTTCTCATCTTTCTGATTTGACATTGTTTGCATGTTGCTAACTTGGGTTTCTTCAAAATAGGAATACCTCTAACTCTCTTATTTTTTCTTATGTTTACCAGATTATCAAAATTTACATGAAACAACCTTTTTAATCCATAGCCGAATTTATTCTACTTGTGAAATGAAGCATGAACCTTCAGTGAGATCAAGATAAAATAGATTACCTTTTCTTTTCCTGCCAGTTCCAACTAGGTTCCCTTTACCATCCAGGAGCTTGGCCTTACCCTTCATGAATTCTACCTTGAAGTCAATGGTGTTCATCTATGCTACACTGAGTAGATTTCTTCTTATTCCTTCAACCCAATAAGCATGATCACATTTGATTCCTTCTGTCAAAGTAATGCAACCTTTTCATTTCACATAGAAGGGTTCATCATTCCCAAAAATGACACTTCCACCATCATTGCATTCAAGATGTTTAAATTTTGTCTTATCACCAGTCATGTGATGAGCACAACCACTATCAATTATCCATGTGTCATTTTTACTGATATGTGAGAAAAGTGTTGTCTTTTCATCTTCTTCATCTTACTCATCCTTAATAGAAAATAAACCATTTCATCTTCTTCTTCATCACTGTCAGAATCCTTAGAAATATAATAACACTTCTTACCTTTTCCCTTGTAGCTCTTGTAGTTCTTGAAATCTTTCTTGCCTTTGTACTTGTTGAACTTTTTCTCATCTTTGTCTTCTTTGTTTGGATACTTGGCAGCAATGTGACCAACCTCATTGCATGAGAAACAAATCAATGGCATTTTACCTTTGTATTTTCCTTTGGAAGCTCTCCTTGCAAGTAATATTTCAATGATATCTAGATCTTCAGCATCAGATTCATCATCACTATCACTTTCAATCTGATTCCCTTTTGAGTATCTGTCCTTCTTACCAAGGTTTAATTTATCTTTGAATGCAAACTCAAGATTGCTGGAGCTAGGAGAATAATTGTCAAAGTTGTCCAGCTCAAAAGTTGTAAGCCTTCTGAATAATGTATCCAGAGTTATATCTTTATTGCACTTCATCTCTTGAATAGCTAAAACTCTTATAGCATAGATAGGAAGTAAATTTCTTAATACCTTGTTGACCACTATTGTATCTTCAATTATTCCACCTGTAGCTCTGATGGAACTCGCAATTTTCTTGATTCTCTCACTATATCTTGCAATGTCTTCTCCTTCTTTCATTTTCATCTGGTCAAATTTTCCTCTAAGACTTTTTTCTTTGGCTCAATTTACATTTGCATCTCCTCCATGAATGTCCTATAATTTCCTCCACATATCATAGGTTGTAGGGTAGTCCTTGATTTCATCAAATTTTGAGTAGCTGAGTGAATAAGCTATATCAATCATCATTATGTTATGAAGCTTCTGTTCTATCATCTATTCCACAATCATAGTCCATGTTGGTTCAACATATTTTTTGTCCAAAAATTGCAAACCAACATCTCCATTAGTAGATAAATGTAGTTTCATTAGCTCTTTCCACGCAAGGAAGTTGTCTTTGTTTAGCTTTGGGATCTCCCTTCTGTAAGACATCTCTGATCTTTAGCTTAGGCCTTGAAACCTTCTCTGAAAGCACTTGATGCTCTGATACCAATTGTTGGAAATGAGATAAGTAACTCATAGGGGAGGGGTGAATCAGTTAATCCAAAACAAATCCCGTGTCCCTTAGATATCTTAAATAAATAAACATTGTTACTCGATTAATTAAGATATTCTTCTATAACTCAGGTGTTAAAGAAATCTTTATGATATCCAATGCAATTATACTTTAGTGATTAAGTGCATAAACATAAAGAATAAAACAAATAACATATACATAGGTGACACCAAACCCAATATGGGAAAAACCACCAATGTAACTAGTTATTGTTTTTCACTCTTCTAAAATGAGCTTTGTAAGGAGCCAACCCTGTTAAAGGTTACACAACACACTATTAGGTGTGACCCTGTTAGAGGATTTAAATCACCTTTTAGTGGGCTTGCTAGAGGTCTTCAAGACTTCAACATAGAAATTCTACCTTGTGAGAGGATTTACAAAAATACTGTTAAGTCTACTCTGTTAGGAGATTTGAGATCACTACTACAATTGTTAGAAAGTAACAATGAATTGACCTGTATATGTAAGAAATTGTCTTTGATGATTCAAATCTCTGTTATGATTATAACTGGATCCTTGCTAATCAAATATTCTATTGTAGCTCCGAGTGTTCTATACTCAATCAGAGTCCCATCTGATTTCACCTTCACTCTTCATATCACAGAATTCCACACTTCTGCTTCTCTTCCACTTTTGCACACTTGCTTGCTCTCATTCAATCCAAACTTGACCTTTCATATTGTATACACTAAAAAATGGATTTGTTGATTAATCAATTAATTAAATATTTATTATTTAATTAATATTGACTTGATGAATTGATTAAATATTTATTATTTAATTAATGTCTATTTCTTCTATTTATTTAATAAATTATTCAATTTATTTAGATAAATTCACTATAGTCTATTCTTCTTATCCTAGGTCTTCTAAATTAGCTCATTAAAAGTGTTTTAATTAAATAATGATTGCTAAATATGACTAAGTCCCCTAGTCCACCTCATAGACCTATTCATCCGACACATCACCTTGGCTAAAATAATTAATTATTATTAATTATTAAATCTTCATTATCCTCACCCACACATGTCCTATTTCTAAGGGCTATGTGGCCTCATAAGACTTGGTCTCATGACCACATGTCTTCTCCTACACCAAGTCAAGAAGCAATCCCTATTCCTAAGGAGCTTCTCAAGCCACCCCTAAGAGTCCAAGATGACTCATGGGACACTTGTACCAAGAGTCCTCATGAGGAATAAGTTCTTCCTCTTTCCTCTCCATGGTCTTTGTGAGACATTTAACATGTGTCTTTCCCTTCCACTTTCTTCTCCTCTATGTCAATGTAGGAGGAACATCCTCCCTATCCTTCCTCTCACATTCCAACTATATCCCCCTTTCTCTCAACCCCTTCAACCAATTCAATAGCAACCCTAGGATCTTCCACCTTTCATTCTCCACCTTAGGATTGTGCCTCCTAGGCTTAGGTCCTCCAAAATCGTATAAAAGGAGCCTCATTCCCCTTTTTTGATCTAGTAGTGTGCATTCAAGCAATAGTAAATAGGTTAACAAGAATTCAAGCATTCAAGCAATCAAGCATTAAAGCCATCAAGCATTCAAGAAATCATATTCAAGCATTCAAGAAAATCACATTCAAGCATCTCCACACCATTCCATCATCCATTTAGGTGCATTTTTGCATTACATTCACTCAAATCTCCACACTTTGGTGACATCTTGGTTAAGGAGCTTCATTGGAATTTTGGGAGCTCAAACATCAAGAAATCAAAGCTAGGAGGACAATGGAGACAAGCTGCAAATAGTAGGTGAAGGTAAAGTTTGTTATTTCACTTCATTTGATATTTGTATTCTTCATTGGGTTGCATTTAGATAGATTTACTGACTTATTGATATTAGTATTTCATTTATCATAGTTGACATATATTTTACATACATTTTTGGCGCCAACTGTGGGGCCGTAACCCTACAAATTGATATCTTTTTCTAGTTTTTCCGTGTGTTAAATTCTACAGGCATACCTGTGCATCACCGTCAATAGAATTCGTATAACAACATGATTTATAATGTTGTTCATGCTTATGGAATGGATGAAGGCTCTTATGCACAGACACCCCAATTATTTGTACCTTCGACTTCATTGGAAAATATCCCATAAACAACAATCAAAGAAAATATCTTGTTCCATCGTGGCTATCCTAATCAATGACATATTTGGAGTTGTTAAGCTCATGTCAAAGATATCCTAGAATAGCATAGGAAACATGATGACAAATGAAATCCAGATATGAATGCATAATCTTATTACAAATCATCGTAACATGCCTATCATGACTATACATTTCTTTGCCAAAAGATAGTGTTGAGTTTTGTTGATCAATTTTATTGATAATGATGTTGTTGCAAATGTATAGATAAATAGTCATATTTTGAAAGATATGTCTGTAACACCCCAAAATTGGCATCTTGCAACCCTAACCAATTTTGTTGCATTTGTCACTCTTCTACATCATCAAAGTCCTATTGTACTAGGCAATTCTGAGTTTTTGACTGACTCTACTTGACCGAAGTGTAAATGTAGAAAATCATAAATCTACATTAATCATACATTATATTTAATTCTTGAATATCTATTGGCTAAACAAACCCTATGATTGAATTAATTTAATTATAAAGTCCTAGCACTTTAATTAAATTAAATTCACCCTCTTTAGCTAAGACACAAGAAAAAGGGATTCAATAATATTTAATTATTAAATAAATATCCTCATTTCAATAATTGAATTTAATTATTCAGATAATTGAGAAAAAGCAATTATGAGGTCATATTTATTTAATTAATTTAATATTCTCTCAAAAATCTTATCTCTGTTCAGAAATAGAATCTTTAAATTAATTGTGCTTTAAAGAGAAAGAAAAAAATTAAAATCAAATAAAACAGAATTAAATTAAAGGAAGAAAATAATTAAAATCAAATAAAACATAATTAAATCAAAGAAAGAAAACAGTTAAAGCAAAGGGAAAACAATTTATTGTTTTGTTTCAAATAAAGCTTTCTAATTTAAACTGGCTTTTCTATCTGTTTTATTTCAAAGAGGAAACTTTCTATTCTGATCATCTTTGAGTCTATAAAAGAAATCTCATTCGCTCATTCAAACCACCACTCACTTTTATGCATTGCTAGAATACTGAATTATTGTCACATTTCTTGATAATCTCATATAGAATAATTTCATTTTGCAATAGATTACTTTCAATTTCTTGAATAATTGCATTGAAATCATGCTTTAGACTAAGCTTACATCTTTCAATTCTTAGAATAAGCTTGCATTGTATTGCATTCATGGAGAAAAATCCTTTGTTCCTAGATTGGTCTATGGTTGTGAGACCCTCATTCTGAGAGCTATTTCAAAAATCCCGTCTGGATAGAAGGCAACAGGTCGAATCATGCAGGCAGACAGGATGAATAATCTCATATTCAGTCTTGTTTGTATCTGGTGAAGAAGGAATATGTTGAAGTGTATGGTGAATTAACAAGGCTAAATTTACCACATACATTTCTAGCACCCACCGTGGGAAAGAACATCTATTTCTGTCATCACATTTGAATTAGTTTTGAAAATCTCAGATCATGTTTGTACTCTAATTTTGCAGGTAAAACAACGCATTTCATCTTTGTTTTAGCGTGGAGCAAGTTCAAAAATTTCTTCTATCTTCTATCTATTATTATCTTAATGTTTTTGAAGCTCTCATTTTGAGCCAAATTTGACTGCACCATTGCGTCTGGAGCATCGTTTTGGTTGAAAACGACTATAAACATGCCTATACTTGTCAAAAGTTGAATTTGTGGCAAAAATATTTTGCCCAAAGAGGCTGTATAACCCGTTGCATGGAAATTGAGATAGATTTCAGATTTTTCTACACGTAGCCCGAGGCAAATTTTTGAAAACAATCTGTAAAAAGTAAAAAAATTAGATTTTTTTCACTATGTTAAATTTGACGGCCATCAAACCATCATTCCCCATGACCTTCTGTGACAGCAATGAAACCATCAAATTTAAACTCGTAGGTTGATGACATCAGCATGGTTTGAAAATTTTTTAGCCTTCACCATTGAGCTTTTTGAATTTGCAGTCTAACTTTAAACGATCATATCTTTCAATTTTAGGTCCAAATTGAGTGCAATTTTTTTTCGATTTTGGGTAGAATTGTTTGAAGATTTTCGGGTTTTTCTTAGTTTCTAGATTTTGGTCATAGATTTATTATAAATTGAAGGTTTTCATCACTGTACCTGTTTAATCCTTTGTTTTGCAACTTCGAAAGCGTCGTACGGGCTCATACGGTAACATTTTTGAGTGAAATTTTTTTGAAAGTGCATTATTTTCTGTCTACTTTCTGAATATGTGATCTTTTTTTTTATTTGTAGATTTTGATAATGTGGACTAATCTTTGACTTTGATTTTCATGTGATTATCTTTCACGTACAACTTAACAGTGGTTTGCAGGAAGCTGAGATAAAGAAAAAGCCATCATAAAACTTCTAACGTGTTTATTGCAGGACGTTGAAATGAATAAAGGCATTAAAAACTACTAATGGGTTTATTGCAAGATGTTTGTCGAAGACCTTACGTGTTTTCACAAATTCCTATATCTATTTTTAGTAGTTAAAACACACTTTAGTTGGTGCTTAAAATGAATCACTGTCTTGCGTGATTGAAGTGTTTTTTAGATTGTAATCCTAAGAACTACATGAACATATCCTCTCCCCTCACCTTTATGGATCTTGGGTGTAAGAGAAATTCATGTGATTCTTCTAGAGTGGCTACCTCCCGAGAGCTTTAGCATAGCCGGTGAGAGTGGATGCCCAACTGGCAACAAGCTAAAGTCAAGCCCTTCTAAACCGGTATACAAAAAATTCAATTGTGATTAATGTCACAATAGATAGGTGTAAATTTGTTGTGGCAACCAAAATCTCCTCCAGTACCCTAGTGGTGCGTTAAAGTCCTGATGTCGTTAAGGTGAAAGCCTTGCTTTGAACGGATTGGGAGAGCCCCCTTTATTGGGAAAATGACTTGATCACAACCACTTGAACAGATGTCCTTACTACAAACTATTGTTCTAGTTTCTAAAAAACCCTCTATCTTTTGGCGCGGAAGGTCAGAGACTGACTAAGACGCCCCACATTTTTACGGCTTTTAGTAGAGATAACAGCCCTTTGGGAAGCAATTCCTTTGGGGTTCGAAGCTTAGTATGCCTGAGAAGTGAGTGCATATGTACGGAGGAGCCCGTGCTTCCAAGCTTCTAAGTTATTCGCTAAGAGTAAGCATAGCTGAAATTCAGTTCAAGTGGGGATTCAACAGATACTATCCTGGCTATCCTAGGATTGTGATGTTCTTGTTCTGGTACTAAAAATATTCTGTTTAATGTGTTTTACGTGGGTGTATCATTTGAACAATTGAAACTATCGTCAAAACACACAAACTATCAATCTTGAATATGTCCAAAACAATCTGTAACTTGAACTATCTGTCAAAAAATAGCATGATTTTATCTTGGGAAACACAAACTGGTCTCAACAGTTTGAGTCTGTAAACATCCTTTTTTCAACATTTGCATAGTTTCGCGTGACATTTCCCAATCTTCGCATCATTCAGTGAGAATCTTCATGCGATACGTATTATACTTCCGTGCGACATTTGGCATTAGTGCCATTATTCTGTCATCTTTTTTCTGTCAACTAGTTTCATTCTTCATGTGAATACTGCAAAGTTTCACACGGGTCGATGAGAAACTTTGTGCAACAGAGAATTTATTTGCATGAAACTGAAGTCTTTTGTCCAAAACAATGAGCTAAATTCTGTCAGTCAGGTGTACTTTTATCAAATCTGGTCTCTGATATGGATCTATTTTTTTGCCATCCATCTTCACACAGTCTGAAACTTGGTTTCTTGGGTTGAGAATTAAGTGATTCTTTCTTAAACTAGTCTCGTCTCATGTCTTTTTGATCTCTTTCATCTGTATTGTCATGCCTTACATTGCAACAGTCATCTCTTGGTTTTTCTAGCCTTATCTTTGATGATTTGAACCAAGGATACTTCACCTTTTGGCATGTTCTATGCAATTACTTTGAGACAGTTTCAAGTTTGGTCCTAGTTCACATTCCTTGTTTAAACTTTGTCTATGACTGTCACAACTCGAAGTGGAAAAACATTTCCTTCAAACAATCAAGATGAATCTATAATTTCCACACCATTATCGGATACATCTAGTGAGGAATCATCTTGATCTCCTTCCCTAGCACGTTGACCTTACCATAAATAGTCATTTCTAGTGGATCTTAGTCAGGTTCGAAATCCTTTGTTCCAAGAAGACCCAAATTCTAAAAACACTCAATCTTTTCATACCGATTCTTTACACCTTGAATCCTTGCATTTTGGCAAGATGGCAGATCATAACCAATCAGGTGGTGAGGTTAGCAAAACTGACCTCTTTAGAATTTGGGGTAAGTCCCATTCTGAAGACCCCCTAATGATGTAGAAGTAGAAATCACTCAAGAAGAGATTGCACAAGCTCATGCTAACAAAGATTTCTATACAATTATGAGAATTCTACTAGCTGAGGAGAAAGAAAAATACATTCTTGAACTAGCCAATCAAGGGGCTAAGTTACCTTCCAATTATGCTGTAGAAACACTTGTTGAGAAAGAGGAAGAAACTGAAAATTCCCGCTTGCGAAAAGAAATGCAAACCATGCAAGAGAAACTCTCTAAACTCTTGAAAGAGAAAGACAAACCTGTCACACAATTCACATTGGAAAGCATCTGTCCCTTCCCATTTGACAAAGATCTTTGCATGCCTCCTTTTCCCAAAGGAGTTGAACTTCCTAAATATGAAAAATACTTGGGTACATCCAACCCTCAAGACCATTTGAGAGAGTTTGGTGCTCTCTCCATGGAAATAATACATGACACAACCTATCTCATGCATCTTTTCCCATGTAGTTTGGGAGGATCAGCTATGGAATGGTTCTCTAGACTACCAACTGGCATCAAAAATTTTGATGAAATTGCCAATTTATTTCTACAACACTATTCTCACAACATCCAACATCTGATTCATATCTGAGATCTTTGCAATTTGAAGAAAAATCATGGGGAATCCTTCTTGGCATTTCTCCAAAGATGGAGACAACTTTATACATGATATTCTAGCAAGATACCCGAATCTGAAAAGTTGGACATCTTTCTCGATAATCTTCTCCCCAACTTTGGGTATCAAGTATAGCTACAAGGTCCTCTAACCTTTGATGACATGATTAAACAAGCTGTAAGAATTGAGACATTTATGATCAAGAAAGGAGAATTGACCTTACATAAGGAAAATAAACAAGGGTCTTCTTCCTCAAGCAAAGATAAATCCAAATTTCCCAACAAGAACCAAAATGTTGTGAATGATGGCGTTGTAGACAATGTGACTCCCAAGCCTTCTAAGTATGCATTTAATCTCACTACTATGATGCAAGCGGCCAAAGCCACTGAATAGGCTGCGGCAGAATCCAAACCGATACTTCATGATTTTCAAGACCTAAACCTTGGGCTCCTAGGCCCAAGCATGAATTCACTCCTTTAGGAGAACCTCTTGAGGTAGTTTACAAGACTCTTGTAGACAACAATTTACTCACTCCATTGGATAATTCATGACCTTATGATCCACAACCAAGACCCTCTTGGTGGAATGAATCTGCTTATTGTGATTTTCACTAAAACAAAGGTCATAAAATGGGTACTTGTCCTAAATTATGGCATAAAATCCAAGATCTCATTGATGGTGAGGTTATTGCTGTGGGAGGTCACAACAAAATTTTTTATCACCAAGCTTTCAAGGATCCATTTCCTCCTCATGGGAAAGGTGAATCATCTAAAGGCAAAAATACTGATGCTAAGGTCAACTATACATACACCAATAATGATAATGTCATTAATATGGTTGAACTTGTTGATACTGAATATTTTAATGTCATCATTCTTAAGGGAAAGGAAGATACTTCCAATTCTAAAATGCCTTTCACTTTTTGAGGGTCTATAGCTCAATCTTCTGAACAAGGATAGTCTCAAGTCAGTGCTAATGTTGTTACTTGATCTTGCGCTAAAATCATCCTTAAAGGTCCTAAGCCTTCTATATCTACATCAACCCAACCTTTAGACAAAGCTAAGGTTGACTCTACTAATAAGAATCCAAAAGTGGGTTCCTCATCTAATGCTACCAACTATAGAATTCTTGATCAATTGCAACGTACTAATGCCTAGATAACTATTTTTGAGCTCCTAAAAATCTCCCCTACTCATAAGGAAATCCTAGACAAAGCCCTCAGTGAGGAAAATGTCCCAAAAGATCTTGATCTCGACCATTTTCAATCCATGGTAGGTCACTTGACCTCCTCACATTACTTGTCTTTCTCTAAGGAAGATGAACATTCTTTGAGTCACCCACATAATAACCCTCTGCACATTGAAGTCATGATAGGTTTTAAAGCATGTTCACCGCATTCTAATAGATAACGACACTGGCCTAAATATTTGCTCTGCTAGTTTCCTTATTGAGTTAGGCTATGGAGAAGATTGCATTGATGCTCGCAAAAATATTACCATTAAAGCCTATGATGAGGAAGAACGTAAATCCAAAGGGTTAGTTGTTTTGCCAATAAGAGTTGGTCTTGTTGAACAAGATGTTGTCTATCAAGTACTTGACATTCCTTTGGCATACAATATTCTGTTAGGAAGGCCATGGATCTATGAAATGCAAGTTTTCCCTTCCACATACCATCAATGCATTAAGTTTCCATTCCAAGGATCTGAAGTGACTATGCCTGCTAATCCACGCTATGATTGTAATTCCCTCACAAAATCTGCTGACATCTTTGTGCCTACCAACAGAGAATCTATTGAACTCCTTGACAATAAATTAAAAGAAATGGAAAAAAGTTTGACATTCAAAGAAACTGATATGGGAGGATATCAGATTGAACCTGTGCTATCTATTACATCTTTTCCTTTGTCTCCACGTTCTTTTGGGAGACCTTCTAAGAACACTAAAACTTCTAAGGCTCCACCTCCAACAAAGTATGGTGGTACCTTTGTACAAGCCACAGTACCATTAGAGGAAGAAGCTGAAGATGGAGCTATCAAAGCTTTCATCTATAAAGGAGAAGAAAATTCTGAACAACCTCCTCCTTATGACGTAAAACCCAAGCAATATGGAAAAGGTTTATCTATTATGCAACATTTTGGCTATAAAGGAAATGGTCCCATAGGTGAAAATCATAAGGGCTTGATTGCACCACTTGAAGCTATTGGTCACAGAACACACGAATCTACAGGTATAGGCTTCCAAAAACTCACATTTCAACTAGGAATAACTAAGTTTGTACCTCGAGAGGATAAGAAACCAACACCTGAAGAAACATCTAAAATTGAAGAACCTGATGATAGCTCTGATGAGGATACTTTTCCTTATCCTATTCCTCCAGACCTAGCAGCATTCTTTGCTGAGCCAGATAACTTTGTACCGTGTGTCAGTACAGTAGACACTGACAGTGATTTTTATACCATTACTTCACTTGCTCCATTAACTTATGAGGAGTGGAAGAAAATATATACTCTAAATCCTAATCATCAAGGTTATTTATACATACCACCACACTTTCAAGAACAATTTGACTAGGAAGTCCAGTCACTTCTCATTACACAAGAGGTAGCTGATGTTACAAACACTAATGAGGTACCTAGGCCAAAAGGTGCTCATCTGACCATAGTAGAGGTTCTAGGTAGAACCCATCCCAACTGGGGACAAAGAGTTGATTTCACTCATGTTCTTGATATGAAACCTAATGATGAAATAGACTCCCATGAATATGAGTTTGACAGCTTGTCATATGCCACTTCTGACAGAGATACAGATATAGCTAATGCATATGAAAACCTTCTTGAAGTAGGTGAATGGTCTAGTGTAGGGTCACATGAGTCTGACTCCCTAGATTTTAACATGTCATCTACTATGGTCACTAGGAATCAAAGGAATTTGACTATACCTCTAGATGAGATCGCTTTAGGTCTCGACTTGCTTGTCCATGCCTTTGATTATTATACCATGAACACACTTGAACCCATCACTCCTCTTTCCTTTCACCATCCTGAGCTTATAGACTGGAACTCTACCTCCCCATCTAACGAAGTCCTTACATTCCAAAATGATTACACTCTTTCCTGTTACCTACACACTATCAAACCTATAATGTCCTCCACTAGCAAAGAAAGTGTCAATATGACCGAGGAAGACATCAATTATTTTATTCACAAAATCAAAAGAAGAAAAAATAGGTGCTCTAATGGTGAAAACCACATTGTGGCAGTATTAGAGCCTAAAATAATAAAAATAAAAGACGTATCCAAAGGTGAAAACCTCTTTGAGGCACCTGAGGATGAGATACTTGATGCTCTTTTGAGTCATTTCCAAGAGAGATCATTTGTGCTTATTGAACCAACACAACCTATCAACTTGGGCACAGAGGCAGAACCTCAAATCATTCACTTGGCACAATCACTATCAGAGGCAGAAAGAGTGGAATTAACTACATTCTTTAGAAGTAAAAAGATTAACTTTGCATGGAAATATTCAAACATGCCGGGATTAGACCCTAATCTAATCATGCACCATTTTTCTATTGCACCAGGTGTTAAGCCCGTCAAGAAAAAGATTCACAAAATACATCCACATGTAGCTCTACTTGTCAAAGCTGAATTAGAGAAACTTCTTAAGGCAGTGTTTATCAGAGTAATTGATTATGCAGAGTGGATCTCTAATATTGTTCTAGTATCAAAACATGATAAATCTATACGAGTCTGCACAGACTTCAAAGACTTGAATTTGGCATGTCCTAAGGATGATTTTCCATTGCCTAATATTGATATGATCATAGATATGACATCTTGATATGAAATGTACTCACTAATGGATGGTTTCTCTGGCTATAAATAGATAAAAATTATGCTAAAGGACAAAGAGAAAACAACTTTCACATGTGCCTGGGGCACCTTCTATTGGAATGTCATGCCCTTTGGACTCAAAAATGCCGGTGCTACATATCGGAGAGCTATTACCACCATATTTCATGACATGATGCATAAAACAATGGAAGATTATGTGGATGACACTTTAGCTAAGAGCATGCACCAAAAGAAGCATCTTGCCAATCTAGGTCCTATACTAGATCATATGGAACAATTAAGTCTGAGACTCAATCCTAAGAAATGCATATTTGGCATAACATCTAGAAAATTGCTTGGCTATATCATCTCTGCCAAAGGCATTGAGGTAGATCCTGCAAAATTACAAGCTATCATGGAAATGCCACCACCAAAAAATATCAGACAAATGAGAGGACTTCAAGGCCAACTACAGTCTATCTGGCATTTTATCACTCAACTGGCAGACAATTCACAACCATTTGCCAAGACTTTACACAAGGGTGTGGCTTATCAATGGAACAAAGAATGTGATGAAGGGTTCACAAAAATCAAATAGTATCTTGCGAACCCACCAATCCTTATGCCTCCTATTCATGGAAAGCCACTTATACTTTACATATCTGCCACTGATACATCATTGGGTATCCTATTGGCTCAAGAAGATCAGCACAACAAAGAAAGGGCTCTCTATTACATTAGTCAAACTCTGGTCTTATATGAAATGAAATATTCTGCTATAGAGAAGGCTTGCCTTATAATGTTGTTTTCTTCACAAAAATTGTGGTACTATATGTTGGCTCATACTACACATCTAATTGCTAAAATTGATCCTCTGAAATACTTGCTCAGTAAAGCTACCCTCATAGGTAGACTAGCTAAATGGGTCATGCTTCTTAGTGAATTTGATATTGAATATGGTAAAAGGAAAGCCATTAAGGGATAGGCAATAGCAGATCAATTGTCAGAAGCACCTCTAGTAGATCATCAACCATTGCACATTGAATTTTCAGATGAGTCCATATTACTTCTCACACATCGATCATGGACTATGTTTTTTGATGGTTCATTTACCCAACAGGGGTCAGGTACTGGGATACTATTCATTACACCTCAAAGGTACTCTTTACCAAAGGCATGCAAGATGTTGTTTCCCTGTACAAGCAACATTTCTGAGCATGAAGCCCTAATCAACGATATGAAGATCATCCTTGAATGGTGAGTAGATGAACTCAATGTTCTTGGAGACTCATAGTTAGTCATCAATCAAGTAAATGATATCTATCAGACAAGGGATGACAAGTTGGTACCTTACAAATGGTTGGTTGATGATCTTAAGAAGTATTTTACTCACATCACATTTCAACAGGTTCCAAGGGCAGATAATAAAGTAGCAGATGCCATGGCTACTCTTGCTTCTATGCTATAGATGCCTGAAAATGATTTTAGACATGAATTCCTAGTGGAGACATTACGCTACCCAGCCTATGACTCCCCTGATTCTCAAATGATCTATTCTGTCATAGGACATGATTCATCTTGTTACCATCACATCTTTTCCTATCTTTGTGACCAGATCATTTCGGACACTTACTCCCGGAATGGGAAACGCCACTTAATCTGCAGTGCTTCACGGTTCATCATCATTGCTAATGACTTGTATATATGTGGTCTAGATGGTACCCTCCTTAGGTGTTTAGAACCCAATGAATCCAAACAAGTGTTAGTAGAGGTGCATGACGGCATCTGTGGGTCACACTCTAACGGCCTGAAATTGGCCCGTAAACTTATTAGAGCTGGTTACTATTGGCCAGATATGGAAAAAGAAGCTACACAGTTCTTGCAAACAATGTCAACTATACGGTAATCTAATTCATGCTCCAGCCAAGGAGCTTATTCCATTCATTACTTTCTAGCCATTTCAACAATGGGCCTTTCACTTGGTGGGTCAGATTTACCCCTCGTCCTCAAATGGACATAAGTTCATTATCATAGCTACCAACTATTTTACTAAGTGGGTGGAAGTAGTCCCTCTCATCATTGCTAATGGCAAAATAGTAGCTATGTTCATTCTCAATTACATCATCTGCAAGCATGGTGGACCCTCAGCAATTATCACTGATAATGGGGGACAATTTAAAAACAAGAATTTGACAGAGCTATACTCTAAGTTTAAAATTGCTCAACATTGGTCTTCCATATATTATCCTCAGGGTAATGGATAGGCGGAAGCATCCAATAAGACAATCCTTAAAATCTTGCATCGCATAGTGCACAAATCTAGACGAGATTGGCATCTCCGAATCAATCCAACTCTTTGGGCATACATGACAAGTATAAGAACACCAATAGGGGCTACTCCCTATGCTTTGGTTTATGGAGCAGATGTTGTGCTACCAATTAAGGTTGAGATTCCTTCTCTATGAGTCTCTCTGAAAGGCTTCATTACTGATGAAGATAATAGAATATCTCAGCTACAAGAGCTAGAACTACTTGATGAATGTCGACAAGTGGTGTTTGATCACCTTAGAGCATACCAGAAAAGGATGTCCAAGAGCTATAACAAGAAGGTTAGACCACAGGATTTCCAAGCAGGTGACCTCGTTTTGAGGGAGAACCCTGAGAATCAATAACATCAGATCCAGAAAGGGAAGTTTGAACCAAATTGGCTTGGTCCGTATGTTTTCACTGTAGTGTTTGGGTCTGGTACCTATCAACTTTCTACTACTGAAGGAGAACAACTCAAAGAACCCATCAACGCTCTTCATCTAAAGTGGTTCTACAACTGAGACATCTTCAGTATGCTCATGTATATAGTAAAGTCCTAAAAAAATTCTAAAAAATTTGAAAAAGTCCAGAAAAAATGATCATCTTAGTGAAAACCTAGCGATAGGCGCTTTGATTTATCTCCAAAAAAATTATATATTCCAAAAATATAAAAAAATTGAAAAATTGAAAAATACAAAAAAAGAGGAAAAACAGAAAAAGTGCCATTGCTGAAAACCTGGCAAACAGGCATCATGGTAGCAAAAAAAGAATTTCTGCCAAGAAGGTGAAAACCTGGTAAATAGGCGCCTCTTGTTCCACAATGCTATATCTATCGCAGCACCCCTTGGCTTTATGCATTTTCTTTCCTGCTTTCCTACTTGCATTTACTTTCCGCATGCTTTCAATTCCCATCAAGACACCAACTTACATGGATTGAAACTGGTCATACTCTCAGGGAAACCCTCCTAGTCTAGGGGGCACTATCTTATCACCTTTCAAGATCTACTTTATGATAGTCACCAGTGGTTCTCACTACATCCGCCTACTATCACTTAGCTTATACTAAGCTCTCTCTTCTTGAGAATCTCCCTAACATCAGTCACCATTGGTTCTCACTGCGTTTGCCTACTGATGTCTAGCTAGTCCTATGATCTCTTCACTTTAGCATTTCTCTTGTGTCAGTCACCAGTAGTTCTCACTGTGTCTGTCTACTATCATTGTACTATTAAGATTGCTCACATCCATTACAGTTGGAGTTATACTCAAACACTTTATCTATCGATCCTTAGTCTTGATGATTCTGCGCTTTAGTTTGTACATATCTTTTGGTCACTTTTGTGACACTCTGGTTCCTTTGTGAACCCTCCCGACTTGCCATTGATTCAGTGCCATACACTTGGGGGCAATCAAATCTAGTTTGTCCTTGCAATATACGTCAAGTCAGTCATCATTACTTGGGGTCACGGCCCCCATTTGATCACATCTTTGGTTTACACCCGCATCAGTAATCTTGTCACTTCTCAAGGACAACTCGCTACTAACACAAACTGGTGTTTTTTAACACCACCATAAACAGTGTTTTTAACACTATCTTTGGACACTCTATGTTTTTTCAACACACATCAAATATCTTAAACGTAAACATCTATCGATAACAATCAAACAAAATGCACTCACAAGCACAACGACATTTTTTTCAACACCTCTAAACATGAACATATTTGAAAACTTTGAAACATGCTGAGCTATGCTTGAATATTTCTTTGTATGCTGTCTATTCTCATGGATTTTCATTGGTAGTTTTTTTGTCTATTTCTTGTTGGTGTAGTCCCGATGATCTGGCAACGTCAAATAAATAGGGTGTATGTGATAAGAGCTACCACACTAAGGTGGAACAGCCTCACATCCCTTGATCTTGTTTATTTGTACGCCATGGTGAGGTCGGTACTATCTCCTTGCCTATTATTATTCTGTTTGTTATTGTTTTGTTTGTTATTGATCTATTTGTTTATGCATGATCACACTCATGGTTACCTTGGCTT
Source organism: Thuja plicata (assembly GCA_018584345.1). Lineage (NCBI taxonomy): Eukaryota > Viridiplantae > Streptophyta > Pinopsida > Cupressales > Cupressaceae > Thuja > Thuja plicata. The sequence goes on along the minus strand of MU227831.1, from coordinate 1,980,730 downwards.
TGAATTCCTCGATACTAGTGTAGTCTTGCAACATTAACTGGAAACAATGTTCAGGTCATCTTGGCTTTTGTGCCCTGGTGCTTACATTCATTTCCCACATTTTATCCGGGTCGAGTCATATTCATATCCTTATGGTTGCATTGTGGTGCCAGTGAGGGTTGTATCGACTTTTTTGTTCCAACAAAAATTCTCAATGATGATGATTATACGATGGGTCTCACAACCATGTCCTAGAATTGCACTTTCATATTGCATCTAGCATAGGATTACATTTTCATTCTAGACTTGCACTGTGGCAGTAATCTGGTTTTCTCTTCATTGCACTCTTCTGGGTTCATACATTGAGGAGTTCTTCTTCAGTGATCTGGCTTCATCACTACTACACAAGTGTTTGATCCTCACTCTATATCTTCAGCTATCTGCTCAATCCATTTTCGGGATCGAAATTGAAATCTGACACTTCTATATCGCTCAAAATCACATTTTAAAATATTTGGGATTGACGCGATCGGACACTTGTGCAGTCAACTTTCTGACGTTGCTTTCTTGTCAGACTCTTATCATATCATCATTTTCTAAAATCTTTGACTTCTTTCCTTAAAATTCAACTATATTCAACTCTGGTCAACCCTAGTCAACCTTGGTCAACCAGACCTCAAAATCACTTGAAATTGATCCTGGATCTTCTAAATTCTTCCATATTCTATTCTGATTCAACATCTATCTACGATTTTTCACTCTCCATCATCATTATGACATGTCATCTTTCCATTTTTCTCCCGAGGGGGTAGGACGATTACATCATTAAATCAATTTCAATCAATATGATCTCATTTTCAAAAGTCCTCACTGCTAGGGGCATCTCATCACTTGGGGCATCTTCAATTTTTCGTACCTCATAGTCAAAACTGGATACTCCATAATCAATAAGTGCATCTTTATTCCTTACATCTTGTCATCTTTTAAGTATCTGAGTAATCTAACTCAGATTCTTGAGGATCAAGCTCTATTCTGGAGATGGTTCTCGAAAACTATCTTTTTTGGACAGGTATCGAGGCAATCTAACCCTGACTCCTGATAATCAAGCTCCATTTTGGAAATGATTCTGAACATCTATTTTACTATCTTTTGAGATAGGTATCGAGGAAATCTAACCCTAACTCTTGAAGGTTAAGCCTTGTTATGGGGATAGCTTTGTGAAAGATGTCAATCTAACCAGTGTCTTGGAAATCTAACCTAGATATTGGGGTACTAAGCTTCGTTCTGAAGATAGTCCTAAAATCTCTATTTGACTATGTTCTTTATGGATAGGTATCGGGGCATTCTAACCCTGACTCCTAAAGGTTGAGCCTCATTCTGAGGATAGTCTTGTGAAAGATATCAATCTATTAGGTATCGGGGCATTCTAACCCGGATCCCTGAGGATCAAGCTTCGTTCTGAAGATGACCCTCAAAAACTCTACTTGACCGGAATCTTGGCAACCTAACCTAGACTTCGGAAGACTTCGGAGAGTCAAGCTCTATTCTAGATGGCTCTAAAATCTTTGCATCATCAATTTTCAAATATATTCTTTTGTGCTTCAAGCATCAGAATATTTTTTGAATCAATGTGCTGCTCGCACATCAATTCAAAGAGGGGCAAAATGTAACACCCCAAAATTGGCATCTTGCAACCCTAACCAATTTTGTTGCATTTGTCACTCTTCTAGATCATCAAAGTCCTACTGTACTAGGCAATTCTATGTTTTTGACTGACTCTACTTGACCAAAGTGTCAAATGTAGAAAATCCTAAATCTACATTAATCATACATTATGTTTAATTCCTAAATATCTATTGGCTAAACAAACCCTATGATTGAATTAATTTAATTATAAAGTCCTAGCACTTTAATTAAATTAAATTCACC
>MU227831.1:1868054-1967262 GCA_018584345.1 Thuja plicata | reverse complement strand
AGAAGACAAAAAAGAAGTATATTAGGATACCTTGGCTTATATCCTAATATATTACAACAAAGATTAATAGTCTAACCTTGGTTTATAAATACACCAAGGAAAGATTACAAATTCTAACAAAACCACCCTTGAATGGTTCTACAAATCCCTTATGGCACAATATCTATATTTGCAAAACAATCTGAGAATTTTGTATCTCAATACGCACACAACATTAAGAGTGTGTTATTTCTCCAAAACTTGTGTAATTCCAAATATAAAGGTGGGTAAAGTTTAGCAGATTACCTTCAGAGATGGAAGGGGCTCACAGTGAGACTATCTTACCAACCTCCTAAAAAGAGCCTAGTAAATATATTTATTTATAATCTGCAACCTAAACTGGCCCACCACATGTGAATGAACTTCTTAAAATTCTAATAAGAGACCTGAGAGAAAGGACTGGACCTTGAGAGGGGCCTCCTAGACAATGGCACCATCAAACATTATAAAGAACCCCAACCCAACAGGACAAACAATGATTGATCCCATTATTGGAACAAGAACAAGAGTGTTGTGACTAATGGTTCCACAGACACCAAACATGTATAAATTGTTGTAACCGGTCCTAAAGCACCCACACCAATATATTAGAAACCACCACTAGCATATAAGAAACCACCACCAGTATATTAACAACCCACACTAGCATATCAACAACCCACTTATCAACAAATTGCATACCAAAAAAACACACCTACCTACCCACCTGTTGGGAAAGGATACCAACCAAACTACCAACCTCCAGCAAATCATACAAATGCCATATCAGTCCCGCAAAGACAACCCAAGTCACAAGCCTAGAACATGTATAAATGCACATTTACCCCTTTGTGTGAATACATAGATGTCATCTTCCATTGAATGGCTAAGGCCAACATGATTTTACATCTGCAAAATCAACCCTTCAATGAGTCGACTCCTAAGCCAACATGGTATAAATACAATGAGTACTGTGAGTATCATTGTGTTAAAGGACACACCACTGTAAAATGTATGAAACTAAAATACTACATTCAGGACCTCATCGACTATGAGGGGATTACAGTGGATTCTCTAACATATACCTTAGCCAATGCTAACTTGCAAATATATCAAAATGTGTTTCCTCAACATAACTCGAGCAAAGGACTTGCCAATCCTACTCCACCCTCAAACCAAGAGAAGAAATAATAGGGAGACCACACCGATAAAAATGATTACACAGATTCCTACATTAACTAAGATAAGTTTATTGCTTGTATCTCCTAGGTTGAACCCACTTTTAACATAATCCATGTCAAAGGCATTGATAATCAATGCACAGTCACTAGCCATAGGGAAAGAATATCTATCATAGGTAATTCTACCTCTTCATCTTCTGGTGCACAATACAATCTCCTAGAACACCTTGAGAATACACTCACTCAGATTTCCATCCTAGATCTCCTCCACACTTCACGATCCACCAATAAATCCTAAAAAAATCTCTAAAGGAGTCACATGTACCTAGAAACATTGATCCCACCCATTTCCAAAACCTCGTAGGCCATCTGTTAGCATCCTATGGGATCTCTTTCAAATTAGAAGATCTGCCATCCGTCAAACTCGACCATAATCTCCCTCTCTACATATCCCTCATGGTTTTCAACTTTTCCATCAAGTGAGTCATGATAGATAATGGTTTGGCCCTCAATTTACGCATGTTAAAATTTATCAAACAAGTAGGTTATACTGAGGAAGACATAATGAATGATGTTCTTACCATCAAAACTTATGACAATCTGGTATGTACATCTAAAGGCACCATCTCATTGCCTATCAAATTGGGCCCATAATCACAAAATACAATTTTCCACATTGTTTATCTTGATCTTCCCTTGAACATCCTCCTTGAACACCCTTGCATTCACTCCATGTAGGCCATTCCCTCCACCTTCCATCAGTGCATCAAATTCCCGCACAATGGCACTAAAATCACTATCCACACATATCCCCAACCCTTCACATATTGGCATGCATTGGAAGAATCCTTTCCACACTCAAATCATTGTCTTAGGATTTACATCAGTACCTCTATTGCCGGTTACTATAAATCCCACTCTAATCCTAAAACCATTCTCTCATCCACTCTCTCCACGGTCAAGATCAACAAAAAAGGCTACAAAGAATATGGCCTATCAGATGCATTTGTAGTTGGAGCCCTACCTATGGGCCTAAACATACAAGGACACCCATCCTACCAAGAAACATTAGAACCACATGAATCACAACCAATGTAGATGGGCTCATTTGTATCACATGGCATCCTAAACAACTAAGAGATGGAACCTAACATCAACAAATGGCTATATTGGGATCCTCAAGCTCCCAACAAAAATCTCCTTGGCTATCTTAAATACAAATATCCACACTCCCACAAGCTTGAAATAGAAAGGTGAAACTATTGAGGAGGCGGTTTATTTCACAAGGAGGGTGGAATGAAGGCCCCCATTGAGCCTCTCCGATTACCAAGAAGTCAAGGATTGGGATTTAGCCTATACACGAATGGGGACATCAATTTGAATGGATGTACTTACTATAATCCCCTCGTAAAAATTATTGAGATCAAAGACATCTCCAAAGAGGAAATTAAGAAATCTTATGACAATAAATTTGATGATCAAACCTTCCTAGGCAATTCTGTCCTCTGCCAACTCTCCATAAATTTAATTGACCTTCCCCTTGTCCACCCTGAACTCGTCGACTAGGACCAACCAAGCATAGTACATATCAATTAATTCCAAAGTGAGGATGTGCTTATGAGATTTATGGGAGCAGAAGAAAAAAAATTTGATAGGGGGCACAATTTGGCACATGTTTACAAACTAGACCCCAATGCATATTTTGGGGTTGAGGAGGTCTTCAGTCGCAAAATTAAAAATGAAAATAAAAAAGAAAAAATGGATCTCTTGGTGAAAACCCTTCAAAGGCACAATATAATCACAAAAAAAGTAAAAACAAAGGGTGTATTCACTAGTGAAAACCTCTCTGAGGCACCAGAGGATGAAGATCCTCCTCTTCCTCTCATCCATGATTAAAGACCTAAGAATTAATCCATTCTTATAGAGGAAACTAAACCTATCAACTTGGGCACCTAAGAGAATCCTAGAATCACTTACATCAAGGCATCGTTATTAGAAGCTAAAGAACTAGAACTCATTTCTCTCCTTCAAGAATCTATCAAAAATTTTGCATGGTCCTATTCTCACATTCCTAGATTGGACCCAAGTTTGGTAGTGCATCATCTGGTAGTAGACCCAAATATCAAGCCAGTAAAATAGAAGCTCCGAAAGATGCATCCAAAAGTGGCACTACTAGTCAAAGAAGAATTAAAAAATCTTCTCTAGGATAAGATCATCCAAGCTATTGAGTATTCTGAGTGGATATCCAAAATGGTGCTCATATCCAAACTAGACAAATCAATTAGGATATACACATACTTTTGGGATATCAATAAGGCATGCCCCAAATATGATTTTCCCTTGCCAAATATTGATATGATAGTGAACCTCACCGCTGGACATGAGATGCTGTCACTCATGGATGGTTTCTCTGGATATAATTAGATTTTCATAGCAGAAGAAGATCAACACAAGAAAACTTTTGCAACCCTATGGGGAACCTTTCACTACAATATGATTCCATTTGGTATAAAGAATGCAGGGGCAACCTATCAGAGAATCATGAATGCTATCTTTCATGACATGATCCACAAAATCCTTGAAGAATATGTGGATGATATTATGGCTAAATCAATAAAAAGAGAAGTGTTAGAATAACTAAAAGGGGGGTGAATCAGTGGCCTAAAAAATATTCCAATAAATTAACCCAAAAAATTATAACCACAATTATAAGCCTCTAGTTATCTTTAGTCCTACAAGATGAATGCCTTGAAATAATCTCAAAAAATAAATATTTCTCGGGGTTCACTGTTAAACCTTATTCTTACTGTTTATTGATTAGCATTCTTTCATTTACCAAAATATAGTAAATAACTTAGTGTATACTGATCAATCTAGATTAGTTATGTGTAATGCAAAACACTAAAGTAATGACTCATAAACATATTAACACATGGATTTTTAACATGGAAACCCTGTTAAGGGAAAAATCACTTGGGACCGGTAACCCAAAAATTTCACTCTTCTGAAATGAGTTGGGTGAACGGTTAACATTTAAAGGTTAAAAACACACTTTTAGGTGTGATCTTGTTAGAGGATTTTAATAGAATACTTTGTCACTTGATATCTTGAATCTCTATGCTATCTTCAAGACCAAACCTAGTGTAGTTTTTCACTTGATATCTGGAATCTCTATGCTATTTTCTTGAACAAACCTTTTGATACTCCTTGGGATGTATCTCAATATAGAAAGGATTGTTATGTCCTACTCGATTAAGAGAATTTTTTATCCAATGGTTAAATTGAAATAGTAAATGATCTTTTCACATATACAACTATACTTTGCATATTTTCAGATCTATTGTAAGCTCATAATACCTTTTTGATCAATGTATCTTTTCAATACCTTTGCTCCACTTCTTTCTTCTCGGTGATGTTGTGCTTCTATGTTGCTTGATGTTTGCAAAATTAGCTCTGTTCATCAGCTTGATTGATCAGGACTATATGAAGTTGTTCTTCACTAGTTTCTCTCTAGCATCTTCTTCTCTATTCACCCCTAATTCATAATAAATTATCTTGTCTCTTTATAGACATGATTTCACATTTATCAGCTCTTGACTTTCTTTTTCTTGGTTTGATCCACAATTCTAGCCAATCTTGCTTTAAAACTATACTTCAGTTTTATCCCATAGATTCTCTTTGACAATTGGAATAAAACAGCTTTAAATCTCTTGCTTATCTTTGGCTTTTAACTTGTCAATCAAAAAAATATTAACAACTAGTTAACTCCTTTATCTCTTGCCAGCTAAATCTTTTGTCATTTCTGAACTTCAGTTCTTTTTGGTGTTTAACTCTTTGTTAGATTTTGTCAATACTTCAGTTCTCCTCGGCCATCTCTTTCGGGGTTGTCTATCCGTCGGGTAACACTGTGATTCTGCCTATTGGTAATTATTTTGATTCTGATCACCGGTAATGCTTGCTCAGTTTTATTTCTCGGGTATCATTGTGACTTTCCTCCCAAGGTTCTCTGTCCGTCAAGATGCACTGCTAGTCAGTGTTTGTTGTCACTTAGTGAATACTAGCTTTTATGCATTACTGATAACATAACCTTAATCTTTCCCAGTTCTCTGAATTCTTTGACACTTTGTATATAACCAATTGCATTAACTTTCTACAACTTGGTGATCATCAACTTAACATCTTCAAGCATTCAATTAGTTATAGTTCATCAATCTCTCTCTTTGGCATTGATGGAAACAAACTACATTATCATACTACATCATTACTAATACAATATGAAATATATCATTTGTAGTTAATCAAATTACCAATCTTTTTTTTCTATAATCAATACAAATGTCTAGCTCTCGGTAAGCTCATATAGCTTAGATTTGTTTCTTGCAGTGTGCTTTCTTCAATTTTCAATCCCTTCACTAGATAGATCTAGCAGCTTCTGATCATGTTTCCTCTCTGATGTTGTCTCTCCCTTTGATTGTTCCTCTACTTGATCGTCTCTTTTTTCTTTGACAACTATTTAGATATATTCTCTCCCTTTTGATATTTTGTCCCTTATAGGTTACATTTCTCCCTTAGGATATCTTTGATGGATATTTCATATGTATATATAATCTCTCTTATTTGGATCTTCTAAGGACACTCTCTCCCATTTTGATATGATATTCTCTCCCTTTGACAATAATGCCAAAGTAAATATTGATCTTGCCAAAGTTATATCCTTTCATCTTTTATAATATACTCCTTGAATTTTCCTATCCATCAGCAATATAGTAACTCTCATGTTCAGTAAAGATATGTACCTTGTTGTGTATAGATGTATCTTTGTAGTCCATCTCTTTTCTTGCATCAACATGAATGATCTTCTATTTGTGTGTAGGATGATGTAGACTCCTAGTTAGCTTACTGACCCATAGATAAGGGTCGGACCCCTAGTCTCTTTCTCAGATACTCAAATGTATCTTAAGGCAATGACTTTGTGAATATGTTAGCTAATTATTCCTTTGATTAAACATATTCTAGGATCACCTCTTTCTCTTGCACTTGTTCTCTTAAGTAATGATACTTGTTAGAAATATGCTTTGGCTTAGAAAGCATGATTGGATTCTTAAAAATGTTAATTGCAATGGTATTATCACAATAGATAATCACTAGTTCAAGAATTTTCATATTCATACCTTCTAGTAAATGTTTGATCCATGCAATATTAGAGCAGTTTGCAGTAGCAGCCACATATTTTTCTTCTGCAGTAGATTGTGAGATGCATACTTGCTTCTTGCTGATCCATGTGACAAGTTTGTCACCCATGAAAAATGCTCCTCTAGTTGTGTTCTTTTTGTCATCTAATTTTCTAGCCCAATCAGCATCTGTATAGACTTGAAGCTCAAATTTTCCTTCTCTTTTATACCATAAGCAATAGTCCTCAGTGTTCTTTAGATATCTCAGAAGTCTCTTGACAACTATCATGTGTGATTCTTTGGGATTAGTAGAGAATCTTGCAGCTATTCCAATTGCATGTGCTATATCTGGTCTGGTATGAACAACATACATTATTTTGTCAATCATTGATCTATACAAGGTCTGATTAACCTCATTGAATTTGTCTTTTTTTTTCAACTTACATCCGATTTCCATAGGTGTTCCAACTAGCTTGTAATCTTCCATTTTTAATATCTTCAACACTTCCTTGATGTATTTGGGTTGTGTGATATATATGCCTGCATCTTGTTGAAGAATGTGTAGACCAAGAAATAATTTGATCTCCCCAAACATCGACATCTCAAACTCTTTGCTCATTTCGTTAGCAAAGGATTTACATAACATATTATTACCCCCAAATATTTCAGCATTCAGAATCTTCTTTTAAGTACAGATTGCTATTTTTACTTGTTCTTATAAATCCAATGCTTATGAGATAGGATTGAAGTCTTTCATGCCAGGCTCTAGGTTCTTGTTCCAATCTATACAAGGCTTTGTGTAGTCTACAAACCATATTTCTCTTGTTTGGATCAACAAACCCTTCTCGTTGTTCAATGTATACCTCTTCTTCTAGTATTCCATTTAGGAATGCAGATTTGACATCCATCTGGTATACCTTGAATCCTTTGAATGTAGCATTAGCAAGTTGTATTATGACTCCTTCTAGTCTAGAAATGGGTGCAAAGGTTTCTCCATAATCAATACCTTCTTCTTGTGCATACCCCTTTCATACTAACCTTTCTTTGTTCATTGTGACTTCTCCATTCTCATTCAGCTTGTTTCTGAATATCCATTTCGTACCGATGACATTCTTGCCATCTGGTCTCAGTACTAATGTCCATTTTTTTTCTTCTCAATATGTTCTATCTCTTCATTCATAGCACAAGCACATTCTTCATTTTCAAGTGTAGTATTAACAGATTTAGGCTCAAAATCATAAATTAAACATCTAGTATTCAGTGACTTACTTTTTGTTCTCATTCTAGCCTTCTTGTCTCCTATGATCTAGTTTTGTGGATGATGTCTTCTAACATACTTGGAAACTATTGGTTTATCTCTTTTTTCATTATTCTGATCATCATCTTGACCTTCATTCTGATCTCCATCGCTCAGAACATCATTTTGAGGATTTTCTTGATTTTTGGTATTTGTAGCCTGATGCTCGAGTGCAATGTTCTATTGCTCAAGAGAGATAGAGTGTTGCTCTGATAGAGTGTCAGGTTCTTCAATGTAAACAAACCTATTGTAGTCTTCTGGTTCTTTTATGCTTTCCTCATCATTTTTCTTTGCATATTCATCTATTCTGATATTTGCACTTTCAATGATTTTGTTAGAGGACTTGTTAAGAGATTTATAAGCCTTGCTCTTGGTGGAATGCCCTAGAAAGATACCTTCATTACTTTTGGAGTCTAACTTTCCTTTTTTATCATCTTTCAAAATATAACATTTACCATAAAAGATTCTGAAGCAACTCACATTGGGTGTGTAACCATAACAAAGCTCATAGGGTGTCTTTTTTGTGTCTTTCTTCAATTGTACTTTGTTCATTGTGTAGACAGCAGTACTGACAGCTTCCCTCCATAAATTTTGAGTGATTATTTTCTCTATCATCAGTGTTCTTTCACAATCAATAATGGATTTGTTTCTCCTTTCAGTAATCCCATTTTTTTGTGGTGTTCTTGGTGCAGAAACCTGTCTTTTAATTCCATGCTCATTGCAAAATTTAGTGAATTCATCAGAAAACAATTCTCCTCTATTTGATCTTAAGAATTTCAATTCCTTACCACTTTATTTTTAAACCATAGCTTTATACCATTTAAACATCTTGAATGCTTCTAATTTTTCTTTTAAGAACATAACTGTCATCATTCTAGAATAATCATCAACAAAGAGAATGAAATATCTATCACCATAGTATCTCTTTATTCGCATGGGTCCACATAGATTAGTATGGACTAATTATAGAAGAGCATTAGATGTATGGGATTTTCTCTTGAAACTAGACTTTGTCATTTTACCTTTTTGACAATTCTTACACATGATATGCTCGGGCTTTGACATGCTCGGTAAGCCTCTTAATTTCTTTTTATTGCTTATCTTAATCATGTTGTCAAAATTCACATGACATAATCTCTTATGCCACAATCATATGTCTTCATTTCTAGCCATTAAACAAGTGGTATTTATATCATCAAGATAGAATAGGTTACCTTTTGTTTTTTCACCAGTTTCGATCAACCTTCCTGGTTCATTAAAGATCTTTTCCTTTTTATTCTCAAATGCTACTTGGTGACCTGTGTTATTTATCTATGAAACACTCAATAGATTATAGTTAAGTCCTTTTACCCAGTATGCATTTTCACATTTTATCAAGTTATTCAACATTATAGTTCCTTTACCTTCAACTGGACAAGGTGTGTCATTACCCATTCTTACTCATCCACCATTATAGTATTCAAAATTTTCAAACTTGTGTTTATCACCAGTCATGTGGTGAGTGCAACCACTATCTATAATCCAGACATCATTCTTACTAACCTTAGATATGAGTGTAGTCTCTACATACGTTTCTTCTTCGTCTGAATCATCCTTCATGGACACAAATACCATCTCAATGTTTTCATCAGATTTGGTGTCAGCATCTCCAGCTCTAATCTCAGCTAGGTAGCAAGCTTTCTTCCCTTTGTCCTTGTAGTCTTGGGTATCTCTTCTATCAGATTTTTGGTTTCTTTGGTAATCTTTTTTGTCGCTTCTATCAAACTTATTTTCATATGTTTTGTCATTACTTCTATCATATTTTCTTCTATGAGGACATCTAGCAGCAAAGTGTCCAATCTCTTTACATTTAAAACATACAAGTGGTAATTTACCTGTGTATCTACCTTTGCCTCTCTACAATATTCTAGCCATTAGTGCTTCAATCTCATCAAGATATTGGTCATCACTATCACTTTCACTATCATTTCTCATAGTGAGTTTATCACTTGACTTACTTATTTTCAAAGAAGATTTGAATGCAGACTCAATAGATGGTAAGACACTGTTATCAAAGTTATTCATCTCAAATGAAATCAGTCTACCAACCAAACTATCTATAGTTACATTATTGTTTTCTACTACTCTCATTTCTTGTTTAGAAGATACTCTATTATCATATACAGGTAGTAAGTTTCTTAGGATTTTACTTACCACTGTCTCTTCTTCAAGTATGCCTCCAACTCCTCAGATAGAATTGACTACTTCTTTTATTCTCTACCTGTAGTGAGTGGTATTTTATCCTTCTCTCATTCTTAGGTCATCAAATTTACCTCTTAGGATTTCTTCCTTTTCTCTTAGTACATTATCATCTCCTCCATTTACTAGTTTTAATTTGTCCCGCATTTGCTTTGCAGAGGTGCACGTTTTGATATCTTCAAATTTGGCATCAGAGAGTGAGGAAGCAAGTTATATCATCATAGAATTATGCTCACGCTTTTCTCTTAATTTCTCAAGTGTGTGAGGTCCTATAGGCAACACATATTCAGTATCCAAGTATTGAGTAACATCATTTCCAATACATGATAGGTGGAGTCTTATCCTTCTTTGCTATGATGCAAAGTTGTTCTTGTTCAACTTGGTCACATCTCGTTTGCTTATCTTGTTATCTTTAGCTTAGGTCTTGAAACCTTCCTTCTAAACACACAAGCTTTGATACCAATTGTTAGAATAACTAAGAGGGGGGTGAATCAGTAGCCTCAAAAATATTCCAATAAATTAACCCAAAAACTTATTACCGCAATTATGTTGCCCCACTTTTGGTCTTTATACCTCAAGACAAAAATGGATGTTTTATGTGTAGTAATAGTCATGGAAGTTTCATGAAAGACCGGAGTCTAAGTCTAGAAATCCCCTTAGGATAGAAGGCCTTTATCAGATTTCCCTAACTTGACTTCTCCTTCCTAAGCTGGGGGATTTTGGGTCTGAAAATCATATTTTATCGGGTAGGTTAAGTCCCTAATCTGGTAAAGGCTATGTTTTAAAAAGATTCTAACTTTAAAATCACATACAGATGCAATACTTTGCCTCATATCTTCAAGCTGTAGCATTGGTAGGAAATCAAGTTTTGGCTTCTCCATGGCGAAAAATCACATATGGGGTGCGCTTTTCACAATTGACAGACTTAAGAATATCAGAAGTAAATAAAGATGGAAAATGAGGAAGTCAGAAATGAGAAAGCTTTGAGAACTCATATCAAACCTATGGGAAACAAAAGAAATGATCAGATGAAGAAGATTTCATGGAATTTGTCATAGGTGGAAAAGCAGAAAATGGCTTCTCCTCTGCTCCTACTAGCGGGTTCCGACTCACGAGATGAATTTTCTGCCCAACTATCAAGGTAAAGAAGTTTTGAAATAGAATCCATCCCATAAGGGACCTGACATATAAGGAAGCCTATGGAATCAATATATATCATTTTGGCACCCCTATAGGCCAGAATTCTCCTTTGGCGGATTTTCAGACAGAGAGCACTCCAAAAGGATTTTTCCACCTAAAGGAGAAGCGAAAAAGTAATTTTCCGCCGCTTCAAGAAAGTTATCGTTATGGTTACTAAAGTAAAAAAATGTTTTCTAACGAAATGTAAAGAAAAGTAATTAATTCAAATAAGGCCATTTTATTTTGTAACGAACTTGTTCATTAATGTAAATTTCTTTTCATTTGTGTGGCGTGGGAAGTCAGCCGTTAAATGGTAAGAATTCAAAAAGTATAAAATCAGTTGAAGATTTCAAACTGGAACCACCATTGTTCACCAAATTGTTTGAATTCAAAGTAGCTAAGACCAGTTTCTCATTGTCTCTATTTTCCGAAGTGAAATTCAAATCTCCAAGGTGAATCATACTCATATGGCTTCTAGATTTGTGGGATTCGACGGAATGAACAGCATTACCTCCGAGTGGCACAAAATCTGAGATACCTCTCTGAAGTTCTTCGACATGCAGAACTTTCAAAACTGGTTGAGAGCAGAGCAGATACACCCTATCACTAAGAAGCTTAAGGAGAGTGGGTTAGTCGAAGCTGTTGGTTTTCTTGTAGCTGTTCAAGTTCCTGAGTTGTTCCGGGAATGTATAGCCTAGTACAACCTGGACACCAAGCAAATTCTCCAACCAGACAACATGGTGCTCCTCTCCATTGATTGAGAATCTATCCAGAATTCTCTCTGCATCCCAGAGTAGGCGGAATACTCTGAGATGACTCATAGCTAGGTGGTTTCTGAATATTCAGCGAAGAGACCAGTCTGGAAAAGAGAGATTATGAAGTCATGGTTTAAAGAACCCAAGAGTGCCAAGGGAAAGTTTCCCAAAACATTATTTGGCACAAATCTAAAACCCGAGATCATGGACATCCTGGTATTACTCCATAGGATTAGAGGTGAGGGTGAAGCTTTTAATTTTATTGAACAACATTTCTTCCTAGTCTAGATAATTTGTTCTCAGCATCATTTCATTGACTGGGCCTTGATGGTGAGTGAGAATCTCTCAGACGCCCTAAATAGGGCCAAGTTCCATAATGAATTTTACATGTCTTCTGTCCTCTTATATATTTTAGCTATGATTCAAATCTGGCCTGGACTACCTAGATTAAAGGAATTCCTAGACGATGTGAAAAGCTATGAGTTTTTCCCTTCTTTGCAACTACAAAATAGTTATGTTGATTATCTCACAGTTAATGATGCCTTTACAATGAGATTGTGCAAGGAGCTACAAGGTTTTCCAGAGAGGATATTTTCTCCTGAAGCCATGGCTTTTATAAGCCAATTTGGATGCTATTTTATTTAGTTCAGAGATTTCTCATATCTTTGTCTTGCAGGTTTTGACGACTTTCCTTTGAAGCTGCCTAGATACCCTATAGACATGATCGTGTTGATCAAAGTAATAAGGAAAGCACTCCAAGTGAACCTGATCTATTCAGAGGAAAAGAAGAAAGGCTACAAGTTCCCAATGATCATCAGAGCTTATAGTTGTGCATCCTGATCAAAAGCAAAGAACATTATTAAAACATTCTCGAAGAAGTTCTCTCTGGCAACATATGACATTCTAAGGTCACAATATGACCTAGTTGATTACGCCAGAGATGTCTTACAGATGAGTCAGACCATTCACCATGTACCTGATATTGAGGACTACTGGGCCAATTGCAAAGATGACTTGGAGAGCAGGGAGAGGTTCTATGCCCGGTTAACTATTGAAAAGATCAAAAATTTCAATGTTAACATTACAGTGGAAGGGCTAGAAGATGATGGTAATCATCTGTACGATGACACCTACTTGAAGAAAATAAAGTCCACCCCTATCAACTTAGAGCCTATGCTGGACCAGGAAGTGAGTGACTTGCAGACTCTGATGGGGGTATTTACAAAAGAATGACTCAATGGGTTGAGTGGACTGTAGGCCGAAGGAAGAGATCAGAGAGGAAGCCTCCCGCTCAGCGAACTCCAGCGAAGGCAACTACTGGTGTCGCAACCACTTCCTTAGCAACAATCTCTACAATTGCAAAGGGATCAACTCAACCATCAGGAGGAGGTGATGAGCCTCCTGAGAAAGCTTCTCTCTTAGAGAAGACCTGTGGAGAGGGTCCTCTTCTAGATGTCAGAGTTACAGAAGAAGTGGTCCCGATAGACCAAATTAAGTCAACATCTGAGCTTTCTAAAGCTACACAGTCTGAATAGCCAATCACTGTTATTGCTATAGATACTTTAGCCAGGACTTTGACCCAAGAAACTCTAAAGAGGGTATCCCCTATTATAGTTGAAGTTGGAGTGGATAGCCCTAGTACCTCTATAGAATCAGATAAGAGAGGTGGAGAGCGATAGAATGTTTCTCAAAGTGTAAAGTTAATCTCTTCCTCACCTAATTCCATGAATCCATTTGCTTCCCACCCTAAAACTACTCCCCCACTCATAAGGAAGCTATTCATTGAAGATTTGGTCTCCGCCAACAAGGTCACTAGCGCAGAGTCATGGATAGCAAACACTCTAGAGTGCAAAAGGAAGAGCGTGGAGGAAGCAATTCCCATCAAAGACACTCTGTCACGGGCTTTTCATCCCAAGGCTACTACAAGAAAGCAGAAGAGTGTGAAGACAATGTCTACCCTGGGTCATGATCCTGAGATAGGGCACTTCACCATGGAAGTAGTCAAGCCCACCAAAGAGGGCAGACTTGAAGATCTAGCGACTTCAGACTTTCAGTTGCAGTCATTTGATATGGGCGTGGCTTGACACGATACAGAAGTGGATTGGTGGAAGTCCACCAATGTAGTAATATAGGAAGAGCTAGAAGACCTCAAGACTTCCCAAATTCAGCTTAAGGCGGAAGTGGCTCAGTTGAATGATTTCATTAGATAGCTCTTAACTCCTATTGCAAGTGCCCCCAATACCCAAATTTCCTTCGATCCCAGTGCTGCGGAAAACCAAGCCATTCTGGCTAAGTTTCAAGAGGATCGGCATTATGGGTAGTTTGGTAAGAGGTGGATCAAGAGGCTCGAGTCAGAAGGTCTAGTGATCATTGAGCAGTTAGGTAATGTTGTTCTAAGGCTAGAAATAGAGAAGAGCAACATTGAGAAGAATTTATAGACTCTCACTGCCGAGAGAGTAAGATGCCAAGAATGCATAGTCATGTTGCATGTGGCAGTGAAGATGAAGACTAAGGAGGCCCTAAAAGCTAAGTTCCTACAAAAGGGTGATGAGCCCTTGATCGAATGGCTCCAAAGTCTGGAGTTCAAAATTGAGACAATCATTCAAGCCAAGACCAGACTACAAAAAATAGATGTTAAAGTGCAAGAGGAGAAAAGTAAAGATTATAAACTCCTCCTAGGACTTCATGTGGAATCAAAAACCAGCGGTGAAAGCAAAGCAATAGTTGGAGTGGCCAACATGCAGAAGTCATTCAAATATTACCTGCACAATTTAGCGGAGCAGTCTTTGACTCATTTAGACAAGGTTCTAGAACTCCAGCAATTGAGTGGATACATCTTTAGGGCTATGGAAGAACTTAAAGACCGGACATAAGCAATCAAGACCTTAGCCAAAGACAATTCTAGATGGATCATCCATTACACCAATGTCCACGTCAATAGACATGAAGAGCTCATCCAAGTAATCACTGTTGTGATCACATATAGGGCCAAATTAGATAAGGGGAAGGAAACTGAATCATAAATATATTCTCCCCTTGTGCTATTTTTGTCAAAGTTTTGTAATGGATAAACCTTTGGTTATCATTTCTGGTTAGGGAAGTTGAACTGTTTTGATTACCCATTTTTGTAACAGTCCAATCTGGAGCTCTATATGTATTTTTCCCAAAATCAATACAAAGGTTGGCTAAATTTTGGTGTGAAGGATATCATTGTTGCTAAGTCAATTATGTATGTCTGAATCCCATTTCTTTAACTATTCCATTGCATTTCATTTATCTTTCTATTGAATTCAAACTTCTCTTTTGAGTTCGATTTGTAATCTATATTTGAACCAGAATTCTGTATTATGATTTGATACGGCTAATTAAGGGGGAAATTAGTTGCTACTCTAAGTTCTGGGAATTTTCTTACAATATAGATTGACTCATATCATTGCATTGTTAAATTTCAGCCTTGTATCTGCATTTTTAGTAATTGTCCATGCATCACCAATTTTGGGAGTTAATATGATTGATAAAGTCTCAGAATTGGCTAGATTTAGAGTTGTATATACTTTGCCTGAGCTATTTTCTGTCTAGATTTGGCTTGGTTTACCTCTCCTACTCTCGGGTTAAGAGCATACCCCTGTTAGGTTAGGAAAGGCTGAAATTAATTGAATATCATTCTTAAGGGAGCTGTACCTTTCAATTCAGAGGAAATCTATCAACCTAGTGATAGATTTACCAACTGTTAGTATCAAATTGTTTCTCACAGATTTGGGCATTTGAGAGTTAAATTGAAAAGAACAATCTGTTTACCAACAAATTATAAGCCTCTAATTATCTTCAGTCCTACAAGATGAATTCCTTCAAATAATCTCAACAAATAACTACTACTTGGAGTTCACTTTTAAACCTTATTCTTACTATTTACCGGTTAGCAGTCTTTCGTTTACCGAAATACAATAAATAACTTAGTGTATACCGATCAATCCAGATTAGTTATATGTAATGAAAAAAACTAAAGTAATGACTCATAAACAAATTAACACATGGATTTTTAACGTGGAAACCATGTTAAGGGAAAAACCACTTGGGACCGGTAACCCAAAATTTCTAGTTTTCTAAAGTGAGCTCAGTGAAGAGCCAACCCTGTTAAAGGTTACAAACACACTGTTAGGTGTGACTTTGTTAGAGGATTTAAATAGAATATTGTGTGACTTGATATTTTGCATCTCTATGCTATTTTCATGACCAAACCCAGTGTATTTTTTCACTTGATATTTGGCATCTCTATGCTATCTTCATGATCAAACCTTTTGATACTCCAATGGTTAAATTGAAATAGTAAATGACCTGTTCACATATACAACTATACTTTATAGATTTTTATCTGTATTGTAAGATGATAATACCTTTCTGATCAATGTATATTTTCACTACATTTTCTCCACTTCTTTCTACTTGATGATGTTGTGCTTCTCTATTTCTTAGTGTCTATAGAATTAGCTTTGTTCTTCAGTTTGATTGATCAGGACTATATGAAGTTGTTCTTCACCAGTTTCTCTCCAACATCTTCTTCTCTATTCACCCCTAATTCACAATGAATTAGCTTGTCTCTATATAGACATGATTTCACCATTTCCCAGTTCTTAACTTTCTTATTCTTGGTGTGATCCACAATTCTAGCCAATCTTGCTTTAAAACTATACTTTAATTTTATCCTGTAGATTTCTCTTTGACAACTGGAATAAAACAACTTTAAATATCTTGATTATCTCTAGCTTTTAAATTTTTGATGAAAATAATATTAACAACTAGTTAACTCCTTCTTTATCTCTTTCTAGCTAAGTCTTTTTTCATTTCTCAACTTCAGTTCTTTTCGATGTTTAACTCTTTGTTAGCTTTGGTCAACACTTCAGCTCTCCGTGGCCATCTCCGTTGGGGTTGTCTATCTGTCAGGTAACACTGTGATTCTGCTCATTGGCAATTCTTGTGATTATTCTCATCAGTAATGCTTTCTTGGGTTTCTTACTCATGTATCACTGTGAATTTCCTCTCAGGGTTCTCTGTCCATCGGGGTGCACTACCTATCGGTGTTTGTTGTCACTTAGTGAATACTAAACTTTTATGCATTATTGATAGCATAAACTTAATATTTTTGGTTCTCTGAAGTCTTTGACACTTTGCATATAACCAATCAGATTATATAAAGTTGACATCAATGAAAATACAATACATTAACTTATTTAATGTCTTGCATTAACTTTCTGCATCTTGGTGATCATCAACTTAATATCTTCAAGCATTCAATCAGTTATAGTTCATCAAGAAGATCATCTAAATGTTTTGGAATTTTTATTTTATCAACTCAATCATTACAATTTAATACTCAACATAAAGAAATGTTTTTTTGGGGTTACATCTAGCAAGCTCCTAGGCTTCATTGTATCAAGAAGAGGCACATAAATCAATCCAAATAAAGTCAAAGATATCATGGAAATGCCTCCACCAAGAACACTCAAACAGCTATGCAGTCTCCATGGAAAAATACAATCTATGCATCGCTTCATCTCTGAGCTCACAAATAAGTGTTAGCCATTTACTCACCTGCTAAAAAAAGACATCAATTTTAAATGGGATCCATTATGTCAGAAGAGATTTGAGAAAATAAGAGGGTATCTAGAAAACCCACCCATTTTGTTACCGCCAACACTAGGAAGGACACTCATCTTGTACATATCTGCCACTACCACAACACTGGGGGCACTTCTTTCTCAACTAGATGACAATGGAAAAGAATGGGTCATCTACTATATCAGCCACACATTAGTGGGTTATGAGCTCAACTATTCACCCTTGGAAAAGGTATGTCTAGCAGTGGTTTTCAACACTCAAAAACTTTGCCATTACATGCTCAATCAAATAGTAAAGTTCATCTCCAAAATAGATCCCCTCAAATACCTACTATCCAAGACTACTCTCACAGGTCACATGGTAAAGTGGGTAATGCTCTTAAGTGAATTTTACATCTAGTATGCAGATAGAAAATAAATCAAGGGTCAATTTATCATAGATCAGCTGGTAGAAGCACCATTGGCAGATTCATATCCCTTGGTCATGGAATTTCCAGATGAACATCTATGCATGGTCGAAGAATCACCAACCTAGAAGATTTACTTTGGCAGATCTCACATAGCCCACAGTTCAAGGGAAGGAATACTCCGTGTCACTCCTCAAGGTGACTACATCCCCAAATTATTTAATTAGGATTCCCCTCAACAAATAACATTATAGAGTATTAGGCACTCATTGATGGGATTAGAATGACTATCCAATGAAATATCACAGAAATACATGTCTTCGGAGCCTCGTTACTCATCATAAAACAAGTTCTAGATGAGTTTCAGACAAAGGATGACAAGTTGTTACCTTACAAGGAGTTGGTTGACAAAATGAAAGAACACTTCCTGAACTTACAGATCACCCAAGTGCCTATATTAAATAATAAATTTATGGATGCAATGACCACTATTGGCTCCCTCCTGGATATTCCTCGGGATGCAACAAAATATGAATTCTTTGTTGAACAACTTCATGCACCTGCTTATGAAAACATTGACTTTGAAATGGTATGTGTCTTGGTTGGTCCCCAGTCCCCATGGTACCATGACACCTATGCATAATTAAAGAATGGTATCATATCCCCCCATCTCACAAACACCCGATGCCAAAATCTCATCTGCAGAGCATCCCGCTACACTCTTATAGAAAATACCCTATATCATCGAGGATATCATAATGTCCCCTCGAGATGTTTAGATTCAATCGAGGTTTCCTTGGCATGGTCTTATCCAAACAATTTCTAAGAACAAGATATTATTAGTCTACAATGGAACACAATGCTTATAAATTTGTAAAGAAATGTTTTCCCTGTCAATAGCATGCTAATTTGATTCATACTTTGGCACAAGATCTACATCCCATCGTGCCTCCCTTGTCTTTCTCTTATTGCATTTTTTACCTAGTTCATAAGATTGCCCCATTATCCTCAGATGGACATAAGTACATTTTCATAGCCATAGAATATTTCACAAAGTGGGTTGAAGTAATCCCACTCACCCTTACGACTGGTGTCCAAATATCCAAATTCATCCTTTACCATATCATCTATCACTTTGGCATTCCTTCCACCATATTCACAGATCATGGTACACCCTTTGAAAATCAACATGTAACCTATCTATGTGAACAAATCCATATCCATCACCGCTTCTCTAGTCCATATTTCCCCAAGGTAACAGCCAAGCTGAGGCAACCAACAAAAACCTCCTCAAAATTCTCAAAAAGGTTGTCAATAATACTGGTCATGACTGACACCTCCAAATCAACCTTTCCCTCTGGTCATATCACACTTCCTACGTCACTCCCATAGGAACCACCCCTGACTCACTTGTGTATGCTATTGAAGTCATCTTACCAATCAAGGTTGAACTTCCATCATTGTGTATGTCACTCCAAAACCTGATCACTAATAAAGACTACTATGTGGCACAATTATGCAATTGGACATGTTAGATGAAAAGAGACAACAAGTCCATGACCACCTAGTTGTCTATCAAACCTGACTCAAGAGAAGTTACACCAAGAAAATCCTCCCCTAACAGTTCCAATTTGGTGATCTAGTCCTCAAAGAGAATTAGAAGGTAGGCATAGATCAAGAAAAGAAGTGTAAGTTTAATGTTACCTGGTTAGGCCGATATATTGTCATAGAAAACTTCAGGTTAGGGGCATATAAATTATCAACACTAGAAGGAGAATCCTTTAATGATCCCATAAACATCATTCACCTGAAGAGGTTATATGCCTGAGTTGTGTAGTGTACCCCCACTAATCTGGAAAAATCCATGAAAAGTATTAAAAAGTTCTAAAAAAATCATTGTCTTGATGAAAACCTAGTAAACAGGCACCTTGATGATAAAAAAAATCAAAAAAGTAAAAAAGTAAAGAGAAATAAACTGTCCAATGGTGAAAAATTGGCAATCAACACCTTGGACAAGTATGTGTGGTGAAAAATTGGTAAATAGGCATCACACATAATATATCATTTCATTATCTATCACACTCTCACATTCATCCACTTCATCCGATGAGTCCATCTGCTTCCTGATTCAATCCCTATCACAAAATGCATATTCCCTGGGTGTTCCATCTATCAATCACACTAGTCACAAGATCAACCTCATCATGCTCATTGAGCTTTTGTACATATAACTTTTCTATAACCACTTGTCCATGTCCCATTCATGTATGCATCATATCCTATCCCACTATCCTGAGCTTCCCCATGGCTAGTCACGGTATGCTTCATCTAAATCCCATTCCCTCCCCTCTTTAGCTCACTCTATGATTTCTTTAGTTGAGGTGACACACACAAAATTACAGAGTCATTGTCATGTTGCAGGTGCATTAGATAAATTTACAGTTCATTTTGGTGGAATTTAATTTGTGTGAGTGTCTTTCACCTTATTTGCAATTCATTTATTCATTTCACTTAGTTCTGTATGCATCTTAGTTTGTACTAATTGCATTAGTCATTTCATTAATTATCTCATTTCATTAATTCCATTAGTTCATTAATTAAGTGCATTCCATCATCTCACATCATTGATTCATCTCATTAGTCCATTAGATTACATTTTCATTAGAGGAATATCATTAATTCATTTCATTAAGTGCATTTCTCATTTCATTAAGTGCATTAATCATTTCATTAAGTGCATTAATTGTTTCAGTAAGTGCATTTCTCATTTCATTAAGTGCATTAATCATTTCATAAAGTGCATTTCTCATTTCATTAAGTGCATTAATCATCTCAGTAAGTGCATTTCTCATTTCATTAAGTCCATTAATCTTTTCATTAAGTCCATTAATCATCTCATTAAGTACATTATCCATTTCATTAAGTACATTAGTCATTTCATTACATTTACATTAGCTCTTTAAGTTCATTCATTAGACCATTGCATCTCATTAAATTCATCTCAAGTTGCATCATATCCCATTAATCATTTACATCATAAGAAAACCACATACATACATTACATGCATTCATCATACACTACACAAGCAATCATTTGCATATTGCACATCATATAAACATCACATCCTGCAACATCATGCATCATAGTATAAACATCACATCCTGCATCACAAAGCATCAGTATACATCCTAAATCATAGCATAAACATTACATCATGTATCACAAAGTGTCAGTCTACATATCATAGAGCATCACATACTGCACCATAAGAGTCACTATCCACATAAGCATATAAAAACACCATAAATGCATCACATATAGATAATAATATCATAACATCATTGTAGATGCCTAAAATCGTCCCTTGTAACATTATAATTAATTGTAATTAATTATATTTGTTATATTCTTCCACTTATTTAATTAAATTAAAGTTCATTATTCTAAAGTATTTGAATTTAATTTAAATCTAAACCTAGATCCTACCCTACCTCACATCACTCTCACAAAATAGGCCTAGTCACTAATTAACTAAGGTTAATTAGGATAATTTTAAGATTCCTACACCCATTAGTCCTAATTATTTTCTCACACATGTGTGAGCAAATTTTCAAAATTTTGACTTTTAAAAATAATACTAATTTTGTGCCACGATGAATATGTTGAAAACCTACCTATTGGGAGCACGCTTAGAAATGCAAATGTTAAAGATGTAACCACCCAAATTTGGTCTTCTCTGACCATAGACCCTATTTTCCCTAAGTATGATCATACCCACAATTATGTCCAGATAACTCTTCAATCGACTGACATAATTCATTCAAAACAAATTTAATCTCCTAAGTGATTTAATCACTAAATTTTATTAATCACCTAAGCCAATCAAATCAATTCAAATCAAAACATGGCTAAGGTAATTAATTTAAAAAGGAATTAAGTAAATCCTAATTATATCTAATCACTTGCAAAAGCCTATCTTCTAGCCTAAATTAATCTAATTAATTGGTTATAGTCCTAATTAATTATCTAAATCAATCAAAAGATTAAATAATTAATTTCCCTATTTTTGAACGAATATAATAATTATAATTAATATCATTAATATTCCCTTTAACCCCTAACCTAACCTGTCTCAACTACCTTAACCCTGGGTTCAAACCCATCCCAACCTATTCCCCCCATACTAAGCCTAATCCTAATCTTAATCCCATCTTAACCCCCTCCCTAATGATGTCACATTTTTAATTTTATAATTAGCAATTCAACCTATTTGAGAAAGTCAATTTTCTCAAGCTTGACTCCCTCTAAGTCCACCTTCTCAAGCTTGGACTTACACCCTCACCATGCCTCTTGATTTTCTTTTTAATAAAACATTAATGTAGATTCATCAAGCCCATGCCTCATTGATGCCTTTGGCATTAATCCCTCTTACACCTTATTAATGGCTATTACACCTCCATTAATAACCTTGTCCCCTCTCTCTCTCCACATTTCTTCTATAAATAGAATGAGTTTTTGAGCTCAAATGGCCCTTACTTTTTAGAGTTAAAAGCATTGTTATGCTGTTTAGATTATTTGTGAATCCATATTGCATCTTAGATTTGATATTTTGCATTGTTTTTATCTTCATTTTTAGAGCTAATATTCATGTTTCTTAATTATTTAGATTAGTTTTCATTCAAATCTTCCATTCTTAGGTTGTATATGTAGTGCATAATCTAAGGGCATGATTAGGGCATTCTTCAAACTCCTCCTAGATAGGAAGCAAAAGATAGGTTTTAGTTTTTACCTTGAAACCCTTGATTTTTATACTTTTTCACTAATATAATAATCTATTGAGGTGTAATGTTGCAGATAACAAGTTCACTAACTAACACACACATTTTTGGCGCCCTCTGTAGGGCACAATTTCAGATTTTACCTCATTTCAAGCTCATTTTCTACTAATTTGTCTTTCTAGGTTTCTGGAATAGGGTCATTTTTGGTCATAAAGGCTTGCATTTGGAAGAAATCATTGCAACATAGAATGTAGGCTCACATCCCATATTTTATAAATCGCCTCCTAGAATTCTTGGATCATTTCCAGAAAAGGCTCGCATCTAGTCATCACTCTGTCGTATCTAGTAACAGAGGCTTGCATCTGGTATATTGCATCGCATTCTAGATTTCTAGGATTGTATCCGGTTAAAAAATTTTCATGCTCCATTACCTAACCTCTAACATTTTGATCAGTTGTGGTTTTGATCTTTTGAATAGCCTAACTAGTACTTGTAGGTAGCTGTTGAAAAGGTGAAAGACTGCTAACATATGGGTTTGTAGGTTTTTAAAAAAGTTGATTTACTACTAAATTTGTTGCAAGCTTTCCAAATTTAAGACATTTTTCAATCACTTGTTAACCAAACCAGATTATTATGCTCTTTTCCTTCAAAGCAAAATCAGAACATCAAAATTTGGTTTAAAACTTGAAAGGAAAATGAAGTAACTGAACAAGGAAAAACAAACACACTATTTAAATTTCAAGTTTGGATAGTAAATGAACAAACTTAAATCACTAAATTTTGTGGCTCAATGAACAAACACATTGCTTAATTCATTTTTGGATAGTAATTGAACAAAGCAAAGCACTAAGAACTATGGTCAAATGAACAAAACAAACTTTGCTTTCACATGCAATGCTTTCATAATCTAGGAATATTTAAATCGAGCTTAAATAGCTTGAGGGAATAAACATTGCTTTAAGTGTTTTGGGAGAAAATGACATGGACTAGGAGAGTATGCTCTTCTTCTTTTGAAGAATCATAAATCTAGAAATCCTACGCTTGTCAATCCTTTGTATGCTTATTAAATAGTAGAGGACCTGCCGGTTGAGGAAACAATCTCCCAGGAATGACCCAAGTGAGGACAGGTTTTACGCCAACCCTTCCAACTCACTATAAATAATTTCTTCCTTGTAGGCCAAAGCCTTGGAAGATGGAATTGGTTTTGTTCTCATAATTTTCACACCATTCCTTGAACATGCTTGGGTATGTGTAGAGCGGAGCTGCTTGAATCTTTCTTGCGAGACTAAACATTTTTTAGTACTCATAGGGCTATACGCCTCAATTTTCCCTTGTACAATTCTATGGGAGATGGTTTTGAACAAATTTCCCTATCATAAACAAACAAACTTTGTAGTCAAAACTACCCACTTCATCTCCGAAAGGGTAATAACCCTTGTGCAAGGCAAAAAGTAATTCCCCCAAGACACTTTTTATATGGTTCCCTCACTTGCATTTGGAGTTAGCTAATATGGAATCATGACTGAAGCCATTGTATGCTTGGTGATGGCCATATTCTAATTAGCATTTGAGTGTGTACCTAAGTCAATGAGCAAGGATTTTATCCTCTACCTAGAAAATAGGGCATAAGGATGTGTTTGTTCCCCTAACAATGCAAATCTATTTGATGTGCCTGAAAGTTCACTAACAAGATAAATCATTAAAAATAAGAAACAAAATCCAATCCTTGGAGTACATATGTGTTACACACATGGGAATGCCTCATAACATAATTTTCAATCAAACAACCTTCACAAACTTCCAAAACACATTTAATAAAATTGACAAAGTCTGACAGAAACATCAGAAGATCATATCTTATCTTTTCTGGCTCATATCTGGTATCCTGAATCGCATTTGGTCAGCATTATGTCACATTTAGGGAGAAATCACACATCTTGCATTTCTTAGCTCACATCTAGTTCATCAGAGGCTCGTATCCTGTATTTCATGGTTCGCATCTAGAGGCTCACATCTAGGGCAGTGGGCACTTGCATATTTGTTTCTCAGAACACCTCAGTGGATTTGGATACCCTTTTGGCTCATTATTCTATCCCTGTTTCCTTTTATTCTCTCCATATTGGTGTGTCAAAATACTTTTTCAAAATGTCTACCTTGCATGTCTTGTCGGTTTCTCACAATCAGTCTCAATACGTGTGTTCTATTCTCTTTTCAAAAAAACTTTATTCCCGGCTCACTATCAGGGTATTCTAACCCTTTGATGATGGAATCATTTACTTCCACCAAAACACAAATGACACCTCTACCTAGACACACTCACTCAAACGATTTGAGACTCTACTTGACACTATCGGGACACTTTGACAAAGTTGAGATACAAATATATGGTTAACACAAGATGCAACAAGTACACTTCTAAAGAATCAGAAGCACCTCCAAGATCACTACACTTTAAGCAAGGAGAAACATCTCACAGTTCCCTATTCAATTTAGACTCTAGAAATGGAAAAACCCACTCACGAATGGAGTGAGGCTTTTGAGGAATACGACAATGGTAAAAACCAAAAGTATGAAGATAGCGATGATGAAGAACAACACTTTGACTGTCCTTTGTTTGGTTCAGACAGTGAGGAAGACATCACTAAAGAAGAATACAATAAACTCAAACAGAGAAAGAAATTGCAAAAGACATTGGAAAATATAATTGGCAAAGATAAAGAGAAATACTTTCTCCATCTAGAATCCACTGGCGTAAAGTTACCTAAGGATTATGATGTTGAACAACCAAAATAAAAGGAGGTGTCGACTCCTATATCTATTCTCACCAAACAACTAACCTTGATGCAAACTGAGCTTGCAACTCTCAAATAGGAGAAGGCTAAAGCTAAGATGAAATACTCTTTGGACTCCATTTGTCCATTTCCTTTTGATAAGAGTATTAATATGGTCCCATTTCCTCCCAACATGATAAGGCCAAAATATGAAAAATATATAGGAGAGTCTGACCTACATGACCATGTGAAAGATTTTTGTGCTCTTAGCATATAATACATGCTTGAACCTACATACCTCATGCGGCTCTTTCCTGGAAGCCTAGGAGGCAACGCCATGGAGTGGTTCTCAAAACTTACACCTAAGGTAAAAAAATTTGAGGAGTTAATTCAATGATTTATCCAACATTAATCCTATAATATACAACATGATGTAACCATGATGGATCTGTGTAACACTAAACAAAGAACCAGGAAATCCTTTACACACTTTCTACCAAGGTGGAGGAAAATCTTTGCAAGGTATTCAAGGGTTATTCCCGAATATGAGAAAATGGGAATCTTTGTTAATAACTTGATACCTGAATTGAACTACGCATTGTGAATGCAAGATTCCCCCAGCTTTGATAGGATGATCAAGAATGCCATCCGTATTGAAGAGGTCATGGTCAAGAAAGGAAAAATCACTCTCCAAAGTGAAAAAAAATCTAACAACTCCAACAACAAGCCTAAGTGGTGGAATCAAAACAAAAATGTTGTTAGCAATGGAGTAGTAGATGCCTCTAATGTTAATCCTAAACTCGAGGTGTTCAATCTAACAAATAGCATGCAAGCAAGTAAATATTCCAAGGTAAAAACCTCCATACCTAAAGAAAACAATGAGAATAATAAAGGTCAGCCATGGACTTCCAAGCCTCAAAGAGCATTCACTCCTTTGGGAGAGCCTCTTGAGACTATTTTGAAGATACTATTAGACAACAAAGTTCTCACAATCCTAGATTCCAAACCATGGCAGCTGAAAGTCAAACCAAGGTGGTGGGATGACAATTCTTACTATGTCTTTCACAAGAGCAAAGGACACAAGACTAATAACTATCTTAAACTCAAACATGTTATCCAAGACCTTATCAAAGTAGGCAAGATCAAAGTGGAAGGACACACCACTAATGAATACCATACGGAATTTAACAAGCCATTCCCTAATTATGAGAAAGGGGAAGCATCTAAAGGAAAAGGAAATGAAGTGAACTATGCCTACTCTAAAAATTATAATGTTATCAACATGCTAGACATTAAAATTGAATCAATTAATGTGGTTACTATCAAAGGTGTTCAAAAAACATCCTCCCAATAAAATGTGGTGACCCGAAGTCAAGCACAAGTCACAATCAAAGGACCTAATTCCTCATCAAAACTAGAAACAACTTCCAAAGTACCCATTGTCACTATTCCCAAACCAACAACAGTAAAATAAATAGTGGCCATTCCAGCAGTAAAGTATAACTTGGTAGATCAGTTACAACGAACCTCTGCTCAAATTTCCATTTTTGAGTTACTTAAGATCTCCTCGGTGCATAGGAAAATTCTTGAGAAATCCCTACATGCCACAAATGTGCCAAAGGACCTTGATATAGACAAATTCCAATCAATGGTTAATCACATATCAACACCACATTACCTCTCTTTTTCTGAAGAAGATGATAAATCATTGGCACATCCATATAACAAACCCTTCATATTGAAGTCCTCATTCATAAATCCCATGTTAGACGTGTATTGATAGATGGAGGCATAGGGTTGAACATTTGTACCCTTAATCTAATCAAGAAATTGGGTCTTTCAGAACAAACCATTGATTCTAGAAGCAAAATCACTATTAAAGCTTATGATGAGGAAGAAAGGTCCTCTAAGGGTCTTATTGTTTTACCCATCAGAGTCAGGCTAGATGAAATAAATGTCACATGTCAAGTTTTGGATCTACCCTTGGCTTACAACATACTGTTAGGGAGACCTTGGATCCATGAAATGCAGGTTGTACCATCTACTTACCACCAGTGTATCAAGTTCCCACATAATGGGGTAGAAGTGACAATTCCTACAGATGCCAATTATACTTGCAACAATATTAAGGTAGGTAGTATGGTCCTGCATAACAAGGAATCTATGGATGAGATTGTTCCTAAGACTACCAAATACATGGTTATGAAAGGCTTTGGAAAGACCTTAAAAATTGAAGAAACATGTATGGGAGAATACAAGCTGGACATAACCTCGTCATTGACAGAACTTCCGGTGTCACCAAGATCCTATGGAAAACCTTCCTCATCAATCTCACCTGCTACATCTTGAATGCTAGAAATTTACAAATCAACTAGCATGGTCAAAGCATCTACCTCTTCTAAAGATAACATAGAAGAACAAGCAGTCTTGGCCTGGCTTTACAAGGGAGAACCAAAGGAAGCTAAGGTAAAACTTGTGGAAATATCCGTGAAAAAGTATGGTAAAGGATATGATCTCCTAAAACAAATGGGATATAAAGGAAAAGGACCTTTAGGAGACAAAGGGAAGGGACTTATTGAACCTGTACACATGGAATTCAAGGATACCAAAGATAAAATAGGGCTAGGTTTCAATAATAAATCTGAAAACCCTACTTCAAGAGATAGTCCAGTCTCTGACAAAGAGAGTGATGAAACAGAAGAAATAGAACTAGAATAATGGTCCTATGAAAGATTATTACATGTTGGTATAGAGAATAAAGAATATCAAGGAGAGTGATATGTGATGAGCTTTGAGGTACCACAAGACACCCATATCCCTTTATTACCACAAGCTCCTATTCAAGAGGTAGAAGCAATGATAGAAGACAATCCAGCGGTACCATTAATAATAAAAACTACTAAAGACACACCTCGGAAATAGGATTCACATCCTAACTAGGGGAAGTTAGTCACAGTTTCACATGTCCTTGATTTACCACACTTTGATCTACAAGTGGATAATAGAGTACATCAGGTAACTATTGCTGAATTCTTAAACAAGTCTAATGATGAAGTAACTAACTCACATGATTACGAGTGGGATGAGCTATCTGTTGCCACGAAGGAAATTGAAATGTATGTAATCCACATGTTTGTAGCTCCATCAACACATAAAGAACATTCTAACACCACTCCTAATAGTGTTGATATTCCTGAAGCAGAAGAGGAATTCTTTCCCCCACTCCTTGATGAAGAAACTAGTATTCTCCTAGACCTAGAGGAAATTCAGAGGCTACAAGAAAGGAGTCTCCTTCTATGAAGAGATGAAGATGAAGGTTCCACTGACAAGTCACTAGAATTCGGTCCACATATAACTAACAACAAATTTTATAGTGACAATCTAACTCTTATTGATTTAAACATAGAAGAGATTAACCTAACCAAACATGTCATGTTAGTTAATAGCCTTGATTCTAACATGATGTTGTCCTTCCCAACATCTGAATCCTTGTCTTTGATAAACCCAGATCTAATTGATTGGATGAATACAAATCCTACTCCTATCCTAGACTTCCCTAATAACTACACCTTGGCTTTCTGTCTAAATGCTTATGAACCTTACCCTTCTTCCACACATGCAAGGAGTGTGAACATGTCACAGGAGGATATCAAGTTTCTCAGTCACAAATTGAAAAATAAAAATAAGAAAAGAACTGATGGTGAAAACTACATTGTGGCAGTATCAGATTCTAAAATAGTAAAAACAAAAGACGTATCTAATGGAAAAAACCTCTTAAAGGCACCAAAAGATGAGATTCTTGATATCCTCCCCGGGCACTTTCAAGAGAGATCTTTAGTTTTGATAGAGCCAACAGAACCAGTTAACTTGGGTGCAACTGAAGTTCCTGAAATTATTCGCCTAGCATAATCTTTGTCAGATGAAGAGAAGACATAATTTATTGAGTTCCTAAAAGAGGAAAAGATCAACTTTGCATGGTCTTACACATATATGCCTAGATTGGATCCTGAATTGATAATGCACCATTTATCTATAGCTCTTGGGATTAAACCCATGAAACAAAAACTCAGAAAGATGCATCCTCATGTTGCATTACTAGTAAAAGTAGAGCTAGAGAAATTATTGAAAGCTGGATTCATCAGAGTCATCTCTTATGTAGGATGGATTTCTAATGTGGTCCTAGTATCTAAATCAAATAAATCTATCAAGATCTTTACAGACTTCGGGTACATAAAACAAGGCATGTCCTAAGGATGATTTTCCACTGCCTAATATTGATATGATCATAGAACTCACAGTAGGCTACCAAATGTACTCACTAATGGATGGTTTCTCAGGCTATAATCAGATTAAAATTTCTCCTGAAGATCAAGATAAGACCTCATTTACATGCGCATGGGGCACCTTTTGCTAGAACATTATGCCATTTGGGTTAAAGAATGCAGGTGCTACATATCAAAGAGAAATGACCACTATATTCCATGATATGATGCATAAAAACATGGAGGATTAGGTAGATGATACCTTAACTAAATCAAAAGAATGGAATACTCATATTGAAGACTTAAGGAAAATATTGGATCGTATGGAGCAATTTCAACTCAGGGTCAATCCAAAGAAATGTGCCTTTGGGGTCCAATCAGGAAAGCTCTTAGGGTTTATTGTTTCAGCAAAAGGAATTGAGGTAGACCCAACAAAAGTCAAAGCTATACTAGAGATGAGTCCTCCACGCAACATTAGGCAAATGAGGACATTACAAGGGAGAATCCAGTCAATCAACAGGTTTATGTCACAACTTGCAGATAGAGAACAACCCTTTACCAAATTACTACACAAAGGTGTCACCTTCAAATGGGATCAACATTGTGAAGCCAACTTCAGAGAATTAAAAGAGTACTTGGTTACTCCTCCTATTCTTATGGCACCCATTCATGGAAAGCCATTACTCCTATATATTTCAGCTACAACCACATCACTGGGAGTATTTCTATCACAAGAGGATGAAACTAAGAAAGAAAGAATAATCTACTACATCAGTAGAACACTAGTCTCCTATGAACTCAATTATAGCATTATTGAGAAAGACTACATAGCAGTTGTCTTTGCATCACAAAAATTGAGATATTACATGTTGTCACATACAATATGGCTCATTGTAAAGATAGATCCTTTGAAGTACCTCCTAAGAAAGAAAACATTAATAGGGCGTCTGGAAAAATGGGTCCTCATTCTGAGTGAATTTGACATTGAATATGTGGACAGGAGGGCTATTAAAGGACAAGTCCTCACAGATCAATTAGCTAATTCACCACTCCAAGATGATGAACCTTTAAGAATTGAGTTCCCTGATGAAACAATTATGCATCTAACTATGTATCCACGGAAGATGTACTTTGATGGTTCTTAGAAGAAACAAGGCTCTACAACAGGGGTTCTATTCATAACTCCTAAAGGCTACAAGATACCCAAGTCCTAAAAATTGATGTTCCCATGCACATATAACATTTTTGAATATGAAGCATTGGTAAATAACCTTGCTATGGAATGGAAAATTATAGAGTTACATGTGTATGGTGACTCCCATCTCATTATCAATCAAGTAAATGGAGATTATCATACAAAAGATGAGAAGTTGATTCCCTACAAGAAATTAGTTGATGACCTAAAGAAGTACTTAGTCTTCATCATGTTCCAATAGATACCCAAAATAGAGAATAAAGATGTAGATGCTATGGATACACTGGAATCCATGTTACAACTGGAGGAACATCAATTTCGCTATGACTTCTTGGTGGAAGAATTATCCAATCTAGCCTTTGATACCCCTGAATACCAAGTAATTTGTGCTTTGAACACCCTAGAACAATCTCAGTATGCTAATATCATTGCTTACCTAATTGGCCAAACTACTCCCAATAATCTATCTAGAAATGAAAAGCGAGCCTTGATTAGGATAGCATCGTGTTATGTTCTCATAATTAATAACTTATATAGACAAGGTCTCATCAATACACTTCTTAGATGTTTATAACATGAAGAGTCGGATCACACATTAAAAGAAGTCCATGAAGGTGTATGTGGATCACATTGAAAATGATTTTCACTAGCAAAGAAACTACTCAGAGTAGACTATTACTGGCCTACAATGGAAAAAGATGCTATTCAATTTTCAAAGACATGTCATAAATGCCAAACACATGGAAATCTTATCCATGCTCGTACCAGAGAACTCATACCATTTATAACACATTGGCCATTCTAGCAATAGGCCTTTCATTTGGTTGGACAAATATATCCTAATTCTTCAAGTGGACACAAGTTCATCATTACGGCAACTAAGTATTTCACAAAGTGGGTCGAAGCCATGCCTCTAATCAAAGCCACTAGAAAAAAGGTGGCTATGTTCATATTGAACTATAATATTTGTAGATATGGGATATCCTCTTCAATTGTAACGGACAATGGGGCCAATTGAAAAACCAAGACATTGAAGAACTTTGCACACAGTTCCACATTACTCAACATTGCTCCTAAATCTATTATCCTTAAGGTAATGGACAGGCTGAGGCATCTAATACAAATATTCTCAAGATTCTACACAGAACTCTGAGTAAGTCTAGCAGAGATTGGCATTTACAACTAAATCTGGCACATTGGGACTTCAGAACAAGCATCAGAACACCAAATGGATCCACGCCATTTTCCATAGTCTATGGCGCTGAGGCAGTACTACCTATTGAGGTTGAAATCTCATCTTTATGGGTATCTTTACAAGGCCTTATTGTTGATGAGCAATACCGCATTGATAGGGTGAATACACTAGAATTACTTGATGAGTGCAGGAAACATGCATTCAATCATCTAATGGATACAATAAAAAGGTCAAACCACGACAATTTTAGGTGGGGGATCTCGTCCTAAAGGAGAATCCTAAAAACCAGCCTAACCGGGAACAGAAAGGAAAGTTTGAACCTAACTGGCTGGGACCTTATGTTATCACTACTACTTTTGGGACTAGAGCTTATCAACTAGCTACGCTTGAGGGAGATGTCCTTCCAGATCCTATCAATACTCTACATTTGAAGCAGTTCTATGCTTGATGACTGGCTAATAGAGCCTATGCAGTGAAAATCTTAAAAAATACCAAAAATGTCAGAAAATTAATCCTGAAGAAATCCAAAAATAGTGGAAAAGTCCTGAATAAAAGGTATCCTTGGTGAAAACCTAGAAAAGAGGCGCCTTGATACTATAAAAACATTCAAAAAATTAAAAAATAGCAAAAAATTTGAAAAAGAGAAAAGTGCCTTGATGAAAACCCGGTAAAACATGCATCCTGGTAGCAAAAAGAATGAAATTTTTTTCCAAGTGATTAAAACCTGGCAATCAGGCGTCACTTGTATTCTACACTCTATATATCAATGCATTGTTGATACTAGGCCTTCATGATTACACTTGTGCTAAGAGTTGACTTTGTTTCCTCATAAATATCCTATCCTTGCTTGGGATTTGTCTGCATTTCTGCCTTAGGAACAAGTCATTTCACATGGGGGGCATCTTTTCTAGCATGTTAGGTTGTGTCTACTAGGTTGTCATAGGATGGTTTGTCTTGTGACAAAATTCTTCTCAATACTTGCACCAAACTGTCACTTTCACGAAACATGGGTGCATCTTTAATCCAAACCACCTATCTAGCACAAACATTGCACTAACCTAAACAATGTTCCTAAGGCCTACATTAGATTGAAAATAGGAAAAATACATGGACATGGAATACATATTACTTAAATTACATATTTTGATTGATGAATCTCTACTGTGCTTTACAAATGAATCAATAGAATTTCTCAATACTACTTAAACATAGTTTGATCTTGGTTTGATTATAAATCTTTTATGTTCTGATGATGCTTTAACTAGGGGCATATAAGCAATTATGAGTTTTCTTTGATTGATTCTCAATTGATGTTTGTTATGTCTTTCAAGTTACTCCATGACATCTGTTCAAAGACAAAGAGTCACAAGGACATGGGGCATAACATTTTCTTGGCTTTCTGCGTATGGTGATTGTTCCAAATGATCCTATAAATTTCACCTAACTTAGATGTTTATGGTAAGAGCTTCCAACATGAGTGTATAGCCACATATATCTCAATGTTTGTTATGTGTAAACTATGGTGAGGTTGAAACAATTTCCTTGTCTATTTTCTAACTCAAATTCTCACTAAGGTATACAAAGAATAAAGTACCCAAGGATATGAATTTTCAAGGTCATTGCAGGTCCAATATCTTACCTTACATAGAATCTGATATAGTAAAAAGGAAGGTGACTAACTTGTCATCTTGGCTTTTATGCCTTGATGCTTAAGTTTATTTTCGATATTACATCCAATAAAAATTGAATTCATACTTTCAAAATATCAGTGGGTATTAGTGATTGTTGTACTATCAGGTGGTATATGTTCTAAGCAGATCCTAATGATGATGAGAATGTTGCAATATCTACAAATCAGTGACAAGTCCTAAGATTCTGCATATAGTTGCATTTAGGGATTGCATGATTCATTTTTTTGAAAGAAACAAAAGCATAAGGAATTTGAGCTCAAAATGATTTCAATTTTCTTCTAAATACAAGTTAATTACATCAATTCAATATTACTGATAGTCATATCATTGCACATCCATAGCATACATTTTACATTCATAAAATGAGATAGAAGAAAAATGCAAAAACAAAGCATTTATGCATTACATTTATTTCTACATCCATACATTTTTACTTGCATCAGAAAAACTCAAAAACATACATTTGCATATTCACATAGTATCATTTAAAATACATTTATATCAGTGATAAATCCAAATGCATAAAAGATGTCATCATCTACAAATCTAAATCATCATGAAACCAAGATAAAATCACATGTGCAAAAGAACTCATAAAACATGTCAGAATTAGAAACAGCTGCATCAAATATATATATCAAATCATGGTATAGATCAACAATATGGCACAAGTCTACACAAATATTATTAGAGTATCAGGATGAATCAGATATACATGTATAAGTGTCATCATACAAAAAAATGATCTCAGAAGGATCCAGCTATACAATATGATCTCAAAAATATATGACAAAGTACAAAATCAACTCTGACTCCCCCCCTCTCCCTAATCTAGAGGAGGAGGAGGAGGTGGTACAAATGGAGTTGCTGGAGGTGGCATGGACACCTCTAACTTTTTTTCCAACCATGAAAAATATTTGTCTCTCTACCCCTCTGGTACTACAACATGATATAAGGCATAATAGTATGTCACTCTCTGCGCCCTGTGCACTGAAGTCCGAGCCTATGTATCTCTCTTTGCTCTAAGCCTCTCCAGTTGTGTATCTCTATTGACAAGAAAATAATCTGCTACATTGATCCTAGCATCTTTTGTGGTGAGCCTGGCCTCTAATATAGTAATCCTAGCCCTGAGCTACTCTTTCTCCTGCTCACACTGTAATAAGGGATCTCCGTCCCTACCAGAGTCCTGCCTAGAGGGCCTATCCTGTGGCCTCTATTGCTACTGATCTCTACTGATCCCTTATGAGTAAAGGCCTTGGCTCCATTCTGTGAGAAACAAATCTGAACCGGGTTCACCGACCCTCTCCACTTCCACTGGCCACCTCTCCAAACCCAACCCATAGCTCCACCACTCTTGTCATCTCCACCATCATCCCCATCATCTGGAGGAGGGTGTCTACCATCTTTCCCACCATCTCATCCTCTATCCCTACCCCCAGCACCCCTATCTCTCTGTGCTCCTCCTCTACCTTTGGTAGGGCAATCATCAGGATCATAATCTATAGGGTCCTCAATACGAGGAATGGCCTCCTTAGGTACTGTAAACTATGGAAATGGATGTTGGAGAATCTCTACTAAATATCCATCTGAATAGCTTGCATCTGCAACATTAAGCCAAAGATCCCAATCAACTCTGACCATATCTATGATCTCCTGGTGCGTGGTCTCATACCTCAGCTGAGGGTCCTATAATAGTGTCTCATCACAAATCTAGGCATATACTGTACTCTCCTCACTCCTACCCTGTCGTCGGCCAGACTGTCTTAATACACGGGTATGTACAAAATGCTTGATGATGTATTTGGTCCATCCAATCAGGTACCTACTCTGGAATAAAAATAGAACCTGTCTCCTATCAGAGGCCCATTCCTCACAATCCAAGTACAGCCACCATACTACAACTATCATATCATAAAACAAACACCGTCGAAACTCTACCTTGCCTAGATAGGGTTGTTGTATCAAACTTGTGTACATATACACATAAGGTTTCTCAGGTTCTCGCTGCCTATCTATAATGGGTCATGTCACTAGGATGTGCTCTCAGGCCCAAATCTGCAGAATCAAGATCCCTATAGTCATGCTCCAGGTATACTGATTAACAATCTCATGGAGATCCCTATACATATGGGTAAGGATACAACTACCCCACACAAATCTTCGTCCAGATATGACCATCTACTCAAGCATATCAACCCTTCCTATAAGAAATCTGTGATGTCCCCCATCTGGCATCAGGATGCCACCAATCAGTCCTACCAAGTATACAGATAGATGATCATAGTGATCACACATGTAATCCCATGAAATATGTCTCTGAGCAATAGTATCATCTGCAAAGAAATGACGAGCTGCACCAATGGTAACAACAGAAGTCACCTCAAATCACACCTCGCAAGCTATCACTGGAACTCAAAGTATCTTCCACATGTCCTCTAGTGTGACTTTCATCTCCCCAGTCAGAAGATGGAAGGTGTTGTGCTCTAAGTGCCATCTCAGCAAGATCAGTCAACAAACCTTGATTTACCCTGATGTTGGGTAAATCGATCAGTGATTGTAATCCTACATGGGCCACTATGTCCCGCTCATCATCTATCATCTATCAAGCCAAGGCAAGAACACACCTCAGTTTTGTCCCTCAAAATGCTACTACAT
Source organism: Thuja plicata (assembly GCA_018584345.1). Lineage (NCBI taxonomy): Eukaryota > Viridiplantae > Streptophyta > Pinopsida > Cupressales > Cupressaceae > Thuja > Thuja plicata. The sequence goes on along the minus strand of MU227831.1, from coordinate 1,930,853 downwards.
CAAAAGTGACCTTTTTTACACAAAGATAGCAATTAACAAAGACAAATCAGTGCTTTATCTATGAGAAAAACACACAAACATAATCAGTTAAGTGATTCAAGGTTTGCAGAAGGAAAACAGTTCCTAGTTGACAAAAATCCAAAGTCTAAAAATGAGATGCGATCCTAGATATACAAAGTGTGATCTCTTTACCAGATGCGATCTTGGAAAAATAGGATGCGATGGGGCATGCTGGGTGTGATCCCAAAAATCCTGGATGCGACCCCAAAAATGGGGTATGATCCTAAATGCAAGGGTATGACACAAACCTAATTTCCTATCCTCAACTATAGCATACAATCACAAAATTGGGAAAATAGGGTGTGATTCAGAAAATACTGGATGTAATGCAGGAATCCTAGACAGCAAGGTGCGATCTGTGAAAAATTGGATGTGACACGGGTTCAATAGGGTGCGATCCAGAATCCCAGATTTGACCCAAAATTCAAATGGCTACAAAAACTACCAGAAAGAATGAAAATAAAAATAATAAAAATTTACGAGGTAGTTTTACAAGTACTTACCAGAGATGCGTAGTCGGCTAGGTGTTGATGTCAATGGCTGAGTTCAAAATGATGCTTTCTGATCGGGACCACCATCTTCTCTACAGAGTTCTAGAATTTACTATGGGTAAAAGTGAAAATGAATAGTAAAAGAGTGATTTTTGAGATATATATTAGCTTTTTAAGCATTTTAGAGGCTCCAGAACTCCTTCTAGATAGCTGAAACTCCATTTTTGTTATCCTTTTGATCTATTGGGAACGAAATTGAACATGTCTATGCCATTCTGCACTATACAATGAAATTTTCTGCTTGTTCCCAAAAATGCAGAAATGCTCCGTATATTCTACAAATAAGTTGCAGGCTTCACACAATCAATTTTAAGAGTTCTATATCATCAACTCACACATTAATCATCAAAAATCTTGGTCCGATATTATTTTATTAGTCTCACCACTCACATTTTCATGTAATTAACTTGGTTCTTGTGTGTTTACTCTTAAACACACCCCTGTTTCTCCACTCTTCTAATTCATTCTTTCTTGACCTAACCGCTCCATGCAAGTCATATGTTCTTTCAATAGAGGGATTTTATTGGTTTTTCTTCGATTTTGTTCCTGAGGGGGCATGGTCACACTATCATCAATCAAATTCTTGCTTGAAACAACATTAAAAATGACTTTGTTATCAAAAAACTAAAGGCATGACGACTCCTTGATTAAGTCAAAACTGTTGGATCGAAGGTTTCGGTTCTCACAAGCTGGATATCCTATGTCTACTTTTTCTTATATTCTTATTAAGCTCCTAGCAACTTCATACTGACTTTTAGATGATAACCAAGTTCAGAATCAGTATTATCAATCTTTGGATGAAAACCAAGTTCAGAATTGGTATCTTTAAGATCTTTGCTTATTGACCTTTGTTCAATCAAGCTCAAATTAAATTCCATTAGTTTAGTTCAATCAAGTGCGAGACTGATCTCATCAGGCATTTCATTCGATCGTGAGTGAAATTATCAATCTTTCTGAAGTCAAACATCAAAAACTTTCTTTGAATCAAATGCGCTACTCACACATCTATTCAAAGAGGGGCAAATGTAACCACCCTAATTTGGTTTGCTCTGACCATAGACCCTATTTTTTGTAAGTGTGATCATATCCCCAATTATGTCTAGATAAATCTTCAATCAGCTAGCGTAATTCATTCAAATCAAATTTAATCTCCTAAATGATCTAATCACTAAATTTTATTAATCACCAAAGCCAATCAATTCAAATCAATTCAAATCAAAACATGGCTAAGGTAATTAATTTAAAAAGGAATTAAATAAATCCTAATTATATCTAATCACTTGCAAAAGCCTATCTTCTAGCCTAAATTAATCTAATTAATTGGCTATAGTCCTAATTAATTATCTAAAGCAATCAAAAGCTTAAATAATTAATTTCCCTATTTTTGAATTAATATATTATTTACAATTCATTTCATTTATATTCCTTTTAACCCCTAACCTAACCTATCTCAACCACCTTAACCCTGGGTTCAAACCCATCCCAACCTATTCCCCCCATGCTAAGCCTAATCCTAATCTTAATCCCATCTTAACCCCCTCCCTAATGATGTCACATTCTTAATTTTATTATTAGAATTCAACCCATTTGAGAAAGTCAACTTTCTCAAGCTTGACTCCCACTAAGTCCACCTTCTCAAGTTTGGACTTACACCCTCACCATGCCTCTTAATTTCTCTCATTAATACAACATTAATGGAGATTCCTCAAGCCCATGCCTCATTGATACCTTTGGCATTAATCCCTCTTACACCTCCATTAATAACCTTGTCCCCTCTCTCTCTCCACATTTCTTCTATAAATAGAATGATTTTTTGAGCTCAAATGGCCCTTAGTTTTCAAAGTTAAAAGCATTGTTATGTTGTTTAGATTATTTGTTAATCCATATTGCATCTTATATTTGATATTATGCATTGTTTTTATCTTTAGTTTAGAGCTAATATACATGCTTCTTAATTATTTAGATTAGTTTTCATTCAAATCTTCTATTCTTAGGCTGTATATGTAGTGCATAATCTGAGGGCATGATTATGGCATTCTTCAAACTCCTCCTAGATAGGAAGCAATAGATAGGTTTTATTGTTTAGCTTGAAACACTCAACCGTTTGACGAAAATCAACCCAGGCCTACTTGGTATAAAGATAACAAATATTGTGATTATCATCGCATTAAGGGTCATGATACCAAGAAGTGCATGAAACTGAGAAACTTTGTTCAAGACCTCATATACGATGGAAAAATCAAGGTTGAAGGAAAAAACCCATCATCATCAAATGCCAAATTTATATTCTACAATGAATCATTTCCTAAACACAATCAAAATAATGAATCCAACATTATTCCTTGTGACTATTCCATGAACACCATCATAGGAAATGAATCCACATTTGGAATTTTAGAGGAAATTGATATCTTTGGCTTTGATGCTCTTTGTGGATGTATTGAAGAATCTAAGAATCGTGTGAACACCCTTACACTTAAAGGTTCAAGTTGCAATGCTACTACCTGAAGACCAAGAGTTACTATCAAGGATGCTAATAATCCATAAAATTCTACAAATCCACTACCTGCACCATCAATAGCTACGCGGCCTACTTCATGCTATAATTTATTGGCCCATTTAGGAAAGATGCCTGCATAGATATCTTTCCTTGATCTTCTGCAAACTCCCCCATCCACAAAGAAGTCCTTGAAAATGCCCTTAATAAGTCTTGTGTCCCCTAAAAACATTAGTGTATCCCAATTCCAAGCTATGATCATAAATTTAGCTTCACAAGAGCATTTGTTCTTCACTAATAAAGATTTCTAAGGCCCATATCTCTATCATAATGAATCTCTTCATATTGAAGCCATAATCCACTCCACTAAAATCAAACAGGTCCTTATAGATGGTGGATCTGGTCTAAATTTGTGTACATTAAAAATGATCAAAAATGTCAGTCTCTCTGAAGACCTTCTTGATGTAAATAAAAGAATCACAATAAAACCTTGTGATGATAGAGAAAGGGAGAGAAAAGTTTTGATAACACTCCCTTTACAAGTGGGTCCAGCCCTAATTGAAATAGTTTTTCATGTGCTTGATCTAGATCTTCCATACAACATCTTATTGGGATGACCATGGATACATGCTACTAAAGGTGTACCTTCTACATACCATCAATGTTTAAAGCTCCCACATCATGGGAGAGAAACTACCATTCCCAGAGATCCTGAGCCCTTGCAGTATTGCAAAATATTGGAAGGTAGATAATCCAATTATTGTCCTCTGAATGAATTCTTTTGAACTATTGAAAAGGAGAATCTTATCCCACCAAAAAGTACCGAAGGAACATATAAATATCCTCTAGAATAATCCAAAGGAAAAGAGAAATTCATTGAAGACAAGACCTATGATCCTGATAAGAAAATAACATTCATAGATCAAGGCTAGGAGGAATACAAGTTTGAAAGTGCTATGTACATTGGACAACTCCCTCTATCCCCAAAGTCCTATGGAAAAGAATGATAGTTGACTCCTTTAGGAAACAAAGACATCATGAAATGCAAAAAGACTACTTTTGAGCATTAGGAATCCTTATCTAATGAACTTATGGAGTCCAATGTCCTAGATTGGATATCAAACCTACTCCCATTGTTGAAATCATGATATATCATGATACTGGTCTTGGAGAAAAATAAATAGGAAGAAGAACACTCATTACAGCAAAAGGCTATATGCGAGGTAAACGATTGGGCTCCTTAGAACCTAAGGATAACTTTTATAAAGACTATTGTTTTGTTGAATCTGATTAAGAGACTAAAGAAGAGTTATTTGAAGTACCTTTCCAATATATTAAAGATGACCTTGATGAATTTTCCCATGTCCTTACAATCACTAAAGCCAACCTTTCATCCTCCATCCTTCCCCTCAAAAACCTTGAACTAATCGATTGGGATCAGCAAGATTCACTACCATCCTTAGACGTATGTGATTTGAATAAGGTAGTGTTAGCCCTCTTTGGAATAAAGAATTTGGAGCATCAAATCCACTACAATGAAAATTCCTACTATGGTAGCCATATCAAAACTCTTAGTCTCAAATGAGAAAATGAAAATAAAAATAAAAAAGAAGATAAAACATCCCCTAGTGAAAACCTCTTGCAAGCACTTTTGGATGATAAAAAAGAAAAAATAAAGGATGTGTCCTCTAGTGAAAACCTTTCTGAGGCACTAGAGGAGGGACAAGTTGACCTTCCATTCATATCATTATAGTCATAAAAATCCTCCATCCTGAAAGAAGACACAATAAAATTTAACCTTGGTACAGAAGAAGATCCAAAGATCACATATATCGCTACATCTCTTAATGATCAAGAACAGAAAGATATGATTGAATACGTCAATAAGAAAAAATTCAAATTTTCCTAGACTTACAAAGACAAGCCTGAATTAGATATAGATTTAGTTGTACACAATCTTGCGATTGATCCAAAGGTGAAGCCCGTCAAGCAGAAATTACGCAAGATGCATCCACAAGTCTCTTTTCTAGTCAAAGATGAGTTATCAAAAATTATTGACATCAACATCATTAGACCAATTGATTATCCTTATTGGGTCTCTAATATTGTATCAGTAGGTAAACCTGTTGGGGGCATTTGTATTTGTACATACTTCAGAGACTTAAATTTAGCATGTCCTAAGGATGATTTTCCACTACCCAATATTGACATCATAGTGGATTTGACTACTGGACACGAGATGTTGTCCCTCATTGATGAATTTTCTAGATATAATCAAATTAGGATTGCACCCAAAGATCAACACAACACTACATTCACCACTTCTTGGGGTGTATTCTATTATCGGGTCATGCCATTTGGTCTTAAAATTGAAAGTACAACATATCAACGTGCAATGACCACAATCTTTCATGATCTCTTGCATGTTATTATGGAAGATTATGTGGACAATCTCCTAGGTAAATCTAAGACATGAGAATCATACATCCCCATTCTCACAACAATCTTCAAATGATTGGAGAAATATAAGCTTCATCTTAATCCTAAAAAGTTTCTTTGGAGTTCAATCTGGAAATTTATTGGGCTACATTGTCTCCCGTAGATGAATTGAAGGGGATCCAAAGAAGGTGAAAGATATTCTAGAGATGCCAGTCCATAGAACATTGAAACAGCTGCATAGTCTACAAGCAAAACTTCAGTCCATCTAAAGGTTCATGTCACAGTTAGCAGATAAATTACATCCCTTCTCTCATCTATTTATGCAAAAATATCAAATTTTAATGGGATTTATTATGTCAAACAACATTCAATCACCTAAAAGGATATCTAGATAACCCTCCAGTGTTGGTTCTACATGTCTTAGGCCAGCCCCTTATTTTGTACGTATTAGCTACTGAAGTCACAATGGGTTCTCTTCTAGCACAGTTAGATGGCAATGGAAAAGAATGAGCAATCTATTACCTTAGCAGAACACTAGTGGGTTACGAATTGAATTACTCACCCATTGAGAAGGCTTGTTTGCTTGTTATTTTCTATACACATAAGTTGTGCCATTACATGCTTAAACATAAGATACAATTGGTTTCTAAGATAGATCCACTTAAATATATGTTGTCTAAATCCACTCTCACAGGGTGCACTGCAAAGTGGGTTATGTTTCTTACAGAGTTTGACATTGCTTATGTGGACCGCAAAGCTATTAAAGGACAAGTAATCATAGATCAGTTAGTTGAAGCACCTGTTCAAGGGGACCATCCAATCATTATATATTTTCCAGATGAATCTATTCTTAATGTAATTCCAAGTATCCCATGGACACTTTAATTTGACATATCTTTTACACAAAAAGGTTCGGGGGCAGGTGTTCTATTTGTCACAACTCAAGGGGATCTCATCCCTAAATCTTACAAGATACAATTTCCATGCACAAAAAATATTACAAAAAAGGAATCCTTTGTGATTGGACTTTGCCAAGCCGTCCAGTGTAAAATTCCTATTTTACACATTCTTGGTGACTCCCAATTAGTTATCAAGTAAGTTTTGGATGAATATCAAACAAAAGATGACAAATTGCTTCCTTATTGTCGCATGGTTGAAAATATGAAACAAAATTTTGTAGAAATTGTATTCTAGGAAATTCCTAGAACAAAAAACAAAGCAGAAGATGCAATGGAAATAATTGGATCCTTGATCTCTAGCCCCGAACACAGTTCTCGGTGCAAATTTCTCATTAAAAATCTTATGGTCCCTGCCCATGACCAACTGAAGACTGAGATGGTGTGTGAAGTTGCTGATCCTAATTCCCCTTGGTACTATGAAATTTATTCGTACCTGATAGATAAGATCATTCTTCTTACCCTCACCCTATATCAACACAAAACCTTCCTCCACCAAACTTCACGGTGCACAATCCTTGGTGACACCTTGTTTCAAAAACAATTTGATGGAACTCTTCTAAGATGTATGAAGTCAGATGAATAAAAAATGTCATTAGATGAGGTACATCAAGGGATTTGTGGGGCCCATTCTAGTGGACTCACCTTGACCAATAAATTTCTACGCATTGGATACTATTGGCCTAGTACAAAGAAATATGCGTATCACTATGTAAATAAATGTGTTCCTTGTCAGTAGCATGGTGATATAATACATGCTTCATCCCAATCCCTCCAAAATAACATTACACCTTGGCCTTTTCGCATTGGGGACTCGACCTTGTTGGCTAGATATTTCCAAATTCCTCCAACGACCACAAATACATTCTTTCTACCATAGGGTACTTTACAAAATGAGTCAAGGTCATCCCTCTTACTTATACAACTAGAAAATAGATCTGAAATTTTATTTTGAACTATCTCATCTTTCGTTATGGCATTCCTCAAGACATTATCACTTATAATGAGACCCCATTCAAGAATAAGGATGTCATGGAACTCTGTAATAAATTTGGCATTGCCTAACACTCATCTTCCAAATACTTTCTACAAGGCAAATTTCAAGCAGATGCTACCAACAAAACCACCCTAAAAATCCTAAAAAAGATAGTCAATAAAGCTAGTCATGATTGGCACCTTTGCCTAAACCGCCCTCTTGGCCTACTAAACCTCCATCTATACTCCCATTGGAGCCACTTTTTTTCCCTTATCTATGCTACTAAGGCTATTCTCCCCATTAAAATTGATCTCCCTTCCCTTAGACTCTCCCTAAAGAATCTAATGTCCGAAGAAGAATGCCCTAAACCACTTCCATGTGTAACAAAATTGCCTATGCTTAGATTTCAACAAGAAGATAAAACCTCATGAGTTTGAAGTAGGTGGTCTTGTCCTACAACATAATATGAAGAACCTCTAGAACTGTGAAAAGAAGGGAAAGTTTGAACCTAACTGGTTGGGGCCCTTTGTGGTTACAACTAAATTTAGGTCTAGAGCTTATCAAATTACAACACCAGAGGTTTTTTTTTCCCTGGTCTTGTTAATATTGTACATCTCAAGTGCTTCTATGTGTATTTCATCAGTAGTCCTTTGTACAACAAAAAGTTTGCAGCAAAAAATTTAAAAAAAAAATAGAAAAGCATCAAAAAATCCAAAAACAATAAAAAAATCAAAAAATCAAAGCAAAAAAGAGAAAGAGAAATAAAATCATCCATTTGTAATAATCACTCTGGTGGCACAACAGATAAGTACCTGCATGGTGAAAACCTAATTTAGGTGTCATGTGTAATCACGTCCATCATCTATTTGGACCATCTCTTATGCAACATCCAACATAATTTCCTAATAAATCCATCACACTACCCATATCTATGCAGATAGCTTTCATTTCACTTTCCGTGACATCTTCGCCTCCGCAATAACAATTTATTCCTACAAAACTGAGCTTACCCCAAGATACTGAGCTTTTTCTCAGACATAGTGATTGCAAGCATTCTTACAAATCAATTGACAGACTGAATTTCTCATCTTTTATTCCATTCACAAGCAATTGCCAATGAAATTCTATTTTCAATCAATCTTTTCTTGTTAGGATGTATTCTTCTTGTGTCGGCTTATCAATCCTCCATCACATAATCATGTTCATGGAAAGAATTTTTGGACTGAATGACTGCTTGGTCATGATGCCTTTCTGTTGATTTTATTTTTGTGTTCTAATATATCCTCCTCATGATTTCCTCGATCTGTAATATCTTGGCTTATCATGAAATGCATCTATTGGAATACGTGTCATTTGTGGTATGATATGTTTGTCATAGTTGTTTAGTGCACTTTTTAAATCTAAAATCATGGCTATGTATGCCTCACTAGGGGAAAAATTTATACACATACCACCAAATCCTTCAAAATATTTGGGTGTACTAAATCCTCTCATCAGTGACATTTCATTGGTACCATCATGACTAAAATCTCACATCTATGCTCCTAAAAAACTATTTGTCTGAGAGTCTCATCCACGCAAAGGAACAATCTCACTTGTATTTTCTAACACATCATGCATACCTGTTTTTTCAAAATCAAACTAGGGTGTACTCTCCAACATTGACATAATGTGATCCCATGAACATCATGTAGTTAGGTTACATATTATTTAAGGTCATTGATGCAGGCGCATCACGGGATGACAAACTTTTTGAAGATCCAGGATTGTACATGCATTTTAAATGGGATTGGTTAGATTGAGTCTTCGTATTGTTGAGGGTCATTCTGAGTAGAAATAAGTTTTTTTGGTATATTAAAAAGTGTTTTGATGTAATAAAACATTTGTATTATCGTAAAGTTGACAACTTCATTGTCAAATCCACGATGCATTGCTGGTTTAGTTCTATGCTTAAGAACTTACTGTATTCGGTCATGAAGAGCCGATAGAGGAGTTAGGTAGTTATCAAGGAAGTTAGAGAGTTAGTTTGGTTAGTTATCCGATTGTATTCAGTTATAAGTTTCTTAATCTATGAAATTTGAAAAGGAGGAGCCGATAGGCGGGTTGGAGAATATGGGTGGAAGCGGTGAGAATCGATGAAGGAGAAAGGAGCAATGTAATATGAAGAAGGGATGAATAAAATAACATTCCATATTTACATATGATTATCTCTGTGACTGTTCGGTCTTACTGAATGTTTCATGTACTTATTTGCAACTCATTTTTGTTTAGACCAGCATGTTTAATATTACAATCTTTCCATATTGTCTTCATGAATGAGCACATCTTCTAATATGAAAAAGGTGGTGGAAATCGATAGAGGAGAATAAACATTCATTTAATGTTCTCCTCCAAGTTCATGTGGATCACAGATCGGTCGATTCATGGGGTTGGTAAGTGTAGTTGAAGATAGTAGTTTAATGGTGTTTGACACTCGACTCAGATAAGAGTCCATGAAGGATCTCGTGGAGTAGTATTTCTTTTTGAAATAGATAGGGAAATTACATCCCTAACATGATAGATGAAGACCATCATGTTTTTCTCCCAGTTTTCTTGAGAAGAAAAGGTGGCAGACTTGTAGCTATGTGGATGTTCATGTGGTGACAGACTACGTGGAGGTGGAAGGACCAGTGCATATGAATCAGCTAAGGCTGATGTATACTGGTTATGGCGTTATTGTTAGCAGAATAGTGAGAGGTTTGTGACTCTGGAAACTATGTTTTTAGAGAAAGAAAGTTGTAGAACATAGAAGTAGACGATCTTCAATTTTCTCTGCACCAGTCATGTTGCATTATTTTACTCTTGGCAAGATTCATGTTTATCCATTCCCTCTAAATTTAGCTACATGATCCTCTCAGTTCTGTTTGATACACACAAAAACACATTGTCCTCATTAGAGTCTTCATTTAGTTGCATCCACTACCTAATGATGTGTTTAAGTTTTGAATTCTAATTCATCCTAACTATCTAGATCCATTTAATTACATTAATCATTAATCATTATCTAATTAATCAATAGTCATTATTTTACATTCATTAATCATTACTTATTCCTTTGCATTAATTGTTATAAATTAATCATTAACCATTACTTTGAATTTATTCATCATCACTAATCATTAGAAATTATATTAAGTGCATTATTCATTCATCATTATATAGTATTCATCAAATCAGTATTCCACATTCCATTCACTTGCACCATCTTACATTAAACATTATACATTCACATCACATCCATAATATATAACTGCATCCATTTGCATATAAATCATTAAACACATAACCACATCATAAATACACATATCCGTGCATCAAACATATGTCAGTCTCATAACATTATCCATCATATATCCTGCATCACACATGTCAGTCATAAAACAATCATCATATGCATATAGGAATCATACAAATCACAACCAATAGGACCATCAACAACATATATGTATATATCAAGTGTCTCATAAAACTAAATCAATGTCAAAATATCCATATACACGTATACATCAAAATCTCATTGTACATATAAATGCTCAAAAATCAAAACTGCATGAAAATCAAAACTGCATGTGTATCAAAACTAACTAAGGTAACGCCTGAGGTTGGCTGAGAGGATGGCCCTGCCCCTCCTGTCCCATCACCCCCTCTATCTTGCAGAGGTCTCATCTCAACTAAGGCATGTGAATCCCCTCCACCTGTAGTCTATGATTTGGACATCTTTCTAAATTTTACGGCACTCTGAACCTCTAGGATGACCTCATAATACAGCCAGTGATAGTACTCCATCTCTCAGACTGTCCTCATCTCCCATCTATGTGTAGAAAAATCCTCCTGCACTATCTGCATCACCCTGGGCCCCATTGGAGTCTGTACAGAAATCTCTCACTACCCCTTGTACTCATCTTCCCTATGTCAGTAGGTGTCCCTCTCTTAGGTCATCCCGTACAGTTCCAATCTCAAAGCCTCTAACTATTTTTGTATTTACTCCATCTGTTGATCCCTTGCTATGATCCCAGTATGATTCTCAATCACTATAAACTCCCCTCCATCCACCCGGGCCTACAGTCTATCCAGTTTACTCTTGGCACTATCTGCTTGTGTTGTCTCGGTTGTCAAAAATCCATGTTCCCTGGCTACCTCTATCTATAGGCTACCCTCAGATTCCTGTGCCATCAATAGGATTCCATATACTCTCCCCAGCTCTATCTGTAGAATGTCCCACTCTACCACTACTATATCATGCACCTCATGTGCTATGTATCCTGCCAGTGGTCCTTGTACCTATACATGTGGCCCCTGTGCCTGTACCTATGGTGGTATACATGGTGGCTCCCTATCAAGAGGAACCTATACCTATCCCCGCCGCCTCTCAGCCACCACTCTATGCTTCCCTCTCTGACATCCTCCATATCCTCTCCTCTTCTTTCATGCCCATCATCATCATCTCTATCTACCCCAACCCCATCTTTCCCTCCAAAGGGATTCTCACCTAGCTGTATCACACTGGGGACTGTGCCCATACTAACAACAGAGTCACACTTTATCCAAGTGTCATGTCTCTATAGTAGGTGCACATGTGTAGATCATAGTAAATATGTTTGAGGATAGTGTACCCAAGCAGTACTTCTCTCCCTCATCCTCTAGCATGGCACTCAATAATCATGCCCATCCGACTAGAAATCCATGCCCTGCATAGTTGGGCATCATTTGCCCTCCAACTATCCCTGCCAAGTAAAGTGCTACTTTTTGCAACCGTGGTCACACTATCATTATAGCTCTCCAAGATAGCCATTGTCTTGAAGTAAGAATCTGATCATATGGTTTCCCAAATGTCTCCTCAAAGTATGGCTCTGGACCCTCCTATACATACTTTGGTATCAATCCCCAAATAGGAGTGCGGTATATTGGCCACGTATCCAACAAGGTAATAGTCGATTCCCTTGTCAGGAAGTGAAATCTTTAGGTCAAACCGTGCCACCTCTTGATCAGAGTGGTCATGAGGGCATTATGCACTCTCAACCGCAGCCACAAGTGTACATGCTCCAAGCTGCATAGTGTGACTTGTCCCCACTTTTTCGTTGTGAGCTGATCTACCAGCTCGATGGTCTCCAACCAGCTCTCCCAAGACCAAAATGATGGTATATCCTCCTACATCCACAAATTCAATCATATCAGTCATTTTTTCCTCTTCTTGGGGCATATTGTCTCCCCTAATTCTCTTATTTTCTTCCTCCCCTATTTTCCCTTCATCTTTTGGTTCAATTGGTGCAAATGCCCATTAACCCGCACAGACACCGATTAGTGTATATGCCGATCTGTGGAGACGGTGATCGATGATCAGCCCCTCTGGCACCTACCAATCATCAACCTGGTTGACCATCATCCACATAGATGACTATTTTAAATAGTCATCTATGTCCCCACTTTCTCATTTTGGTAGATGACCATCTGGCAATCATCGTCTATGAAGATGACGATCGGTCGATCACCATCTACAAAGATGACAATCGGTTGATCATCGTCTGCACAAATGATGATCCACTGATTGCCGTCTCCACCCTCAAAAATTGTTTCCCCCCTTAAACCTCATTTATGTAGTAATAAATATGAAAATTAAACACTAGCCTAAGCTAGGATATCGCACTCACTGGTGGTTCTACGTTTTCTTCCTGTTGGAGTGTCCAAACACACTCTCCAAGCTACGTGTGGTCTCATGGGTCTGCCATCACTCTCACTCTACCCTGATTTTTTGGTTCTCCGTGAATGAAAATGAACTCTCCTAGGGCCCCATGGCCTATTTATAGGCCCTTTGGGAACCATTTTTTTTCCCTAGACCCCATTTTTCCCTCTGTTTTTTTCTTCATCCCCTCATAAGTCATGCAATTGTCCATTCTCCCTCTTTTCTACCTTTTTTCGAGAAAATTTTATAAAAATTAATTTTTCTATTATTTTCTCGAGGAGGCACACTCCTTCACCATCATCGCCCTAGGACTTTCTATTCTCTCTGGGGTATCTCATTTTCTTTTCTTTAACATGATGTCATTCTCGACGCCACATCAAAGAGGGGAAAAATGTAGATGTCTAAAATAGTCCCTATTAACATTATAATTAATTTTAATTAATTATATTTACTATATTCTTCAACTTATTTATTAAATTTATTTAATTAAATTAAAGGTCATTATTCTAAAGTATTTAAATTTAATTTAAATACCTATCCCCTAAGTGTATTAAATTTTATTTAATATCTCCCCACATTAATTCCCCTTTGAATAAATTTATAATTTATTTATCCCTTTGTTGCCCCACTTTTGGTTTTTATACCGCAAGACAAAAATGGATGTTTAATGTGTAGTAGTAGTCTTGGAAGTTTCATGTGAGTCTGGAGTCTAAGTCTAGAAATCCCCTTAGGATAGAAGGCCTTTATCGGATTTCCCTAACTTGACTTCTTCATCCTAAGCCGGGTGAATTCTGGGTCTGAAATCATGTTCTTATTGGGTAGGTTAAGTTCCCAATCTGGAAAAGGCCATGGTTTGAAAGATTCTAACCTCAAAATCACATACAGATGAAATATTTTGTCTCATATCTTCAGGTTGCAACATTGGCGAGAAATCAAATTTTAGCTTCTCCATGGTGGAAAACTACCTATGGAGTGCGCTTTTCGCGATTGACGAACTTAAGAATATCAGAGGTAAATAAAGATGGAAAATGAGGAAGTCGGGAACAAGAAAGATTTGAGCTCTCATATCGAACCTATGGAAACAAAAGAAATGATCAAGCAAAGAAAATTCATGTAATTAGCTCATAGGCGGAAAAGCGGAAAATGGCTTCTCCTCTGCTCCTATAGGCGGGTTTCGACTCGCGAGATGCATTTTTGCCAAACTATCAAGGTGAAGAAATTTTGAAGAATAATCCATCCCATAAGAGATCCAACATATAAAAAGGCCAATGGAATCAATATATATCATTTTGGCACCCCTATAGGCCAGAATTCTCCTTTGGCAGATTTTCAGACAGAGAGCACCACAAAAGTATTTCTCCGCCCAAAGGAGAAGCAGAAAAGTAATTTTCCGCCGCTTCAAGAAAGTTACCGTTACGGTTACTAAAGTGAAAAGAGATTTTCTAATGGCATGTAAAGCAAAGTAATCAATTAAAATAAAGCCATTTTAATTTGTAATGGACTTGTTCATTAATTTAAAGGTCTTTTCATTTGTGTGGCGCGGGAAGTCGGCCATTAAACGGTCAGAAGTCAAAAATTATAAAATCAGTTGGAGATTTTGAACTGGAACCACCATTGTTCACTAAATTGTTTGAATTCAAAGTAGCTAAGACCAGTTTCTCATTGTCTCTATTTCCCAAAGAGAAATTTGAATCTCTAGGTCGAATCATACTCACATGGATTCTAGATTTGTGGGATTCGATGGAATGAACAGAATTATCTCAGAGTGGCACAAAATCTCAGATACCTCACTGAAGTTCTTTAACATACAGAGCTTCTAGAATAGATTGAGAGAGGAGAAGATGCACCCTATTATAGAGAAGCTTAAGGAGAGCGGGTTAGTTGAAGCCACTGATATTCCTGTAGCCGTTCAAGCTCCTGAATTGGTCCAGGAATGTAAAGCCTTATACAACCCAGACACCAAGAAAATTCTTCTACCTAACAACATGGTGCTCCTCTCTATTGATAGAGATTCTGTCTAGAATTCCCTCTGTATTCTGGAGCAAGCTAAATACTCTGAAATGACTTATAGTCAGGTAGTCTCTGAATACTCAGCGAAGAGACCGATATGGAAGAGAGAGATTATGAAGTCATGGTTTAAAGAACCCAAGAGCACCAAGGTAAAATTGCCCAAAAACATTATTTGGCACAAATCTGAAGCCAAAAATTGTGGATATCCTAGTATTGCTTAACAGGATTAGAGGTGAGAGCAAAGCTCTTAATTTTGTTGAACATCATTTCTTCCTGGTTCAGATAATCTGTTCTCAACATCATTTCATTGACTGGGCCCTTATGGTGAGTGAGAATCTCTCAGATGCCCTCAATAGGGCCAAGTTCCAGAATGAATTATACATGTCTTCGGTCCTCTTGTATATTTTAGCTATGATTCAAATTTGGCCCGGGCTTCCTAGGTTAGAGGAATTCCCAGATGATGTAAAAAGCTATGATTTTTTCCCTTCTTTGGAACTAAAAAATAGTTATGCTGATTATCTCATAGTTAATGATGCCTTTACAATGAGACTGTGTAGGGAGCTACAAGGTTGTCTGGAAAGGAGATTTTCTCCTAAAGCCATGGCTTTTATAAGCCAATTTGGATGCTATTTTATTCAGTTCAGAGATTTCTCATATCTTTGTCTTGCAGGTTACGATGACTTCCCTTTGAAGCTGCCCAGATACCCTACTTACATGATCATGTTGATCAAGGTAATGAGGCAAGCACTCTAGCTGAACCTAATCAGTCTAGAGGCAAAGAAGAAAGGCTACAAGTTCTTGATGACCATCAGAGCTTACAATTGTGCATCCCGGTCAGAGGTAAAGAATGTTCTTAAAACATTCTCAAAGAAGTTCTCTCTGGTAACATATGACATTCTAAGGCTGCAATATGATCCAGTTAATTATTCCAGAGATGCCTTATACATGAGTTGGTCCATTCACCATGTACCTGATATTGAGGACTATTGGGCCAATTACAAAGATGAATTGGTGAGCAGAGAAAGATTCTATGCCCGGTTAACCATTGAACAGATCAAAAAGTTCAATGTTAACATTGCAGTAGAAGGGCTAGAAGATGATGGCAGCCATCTATATGATGACACATACTCAAAGAAGATAAAGTCCACCCCTATCAGCTCAAAGCCTATGCTAGACCAAGCAATAAGTGACCTACAGGCTCTGATGGGGGGGATTTACAAAAGAACAGTTCAATGGGCTGAGTGGACTAAAGGCCGAAGGAAGAGGTCAAAAAGGAAGCCTCCTACTCAATGAACTCCAGTGAAGGAAAATACTGGTGTTGCAACCACTTCATCAGAAAAAATCTCTATAGTTTCAAAAGGATTAATTCAACCATCAAGAGGAGGTGATGAACCTCCTGAGAAGACTTCTCTCCTAGAAAAGATCTATGGAGAGGGTCCTCTTCCGGACATTGGAGTCACTGAGGAAGTAGTCCCGATAGACCAAATCAAGTCTGCAACTGAGCTTTCTAAAGCTACAGAGTCTGAACAGCCGGTTAGTGCTATTTTTGTGGATACTTCAGCCGGGACCTTGACCCAAGAAACTCCAAAGAGGGCATCCCCTATCATAGTTGAAGTAGGAGAGGATAGCCCTAGTGCTTCTGCTATAGAATCTGATAAGAGGGATGGGGCGCAACAAGAGGTTGCGAAAGTTGTAAAATTAATCTCCTCCTCGCCCACTTCGATGAATCCATTCACTTCCCACCCTAAAGTTACTCCCCCGCTCATAAGGAATTTGTCCATCGAAGAGTTGGTCTCTGCCAACAAAGTTACCAGTGCAGAGTCATGGATGGCAAACACCCTAGAGTGCAAAAGGAAGAGAGTGGGAGAAGAAACTCCCAGCAAAGACACTATCTTGGGCCTTTAAGCCCAAGGCTACCACAAGAAAGCAGAAGAGTGTGAAGACAATGTCTACTCTGGGTCATGATCCTAAGATAGGGCATTTCACCATGGAAGTAGCCAAGCCCACCAAAGAGGGTAGACTTGAAGATCTTGCGGCCACTGACTTTCAGTTGCAGTCATTTGACATAGGATTGTCTTGGCATGATACCAAGGTGACTGGTGGAAATCCACTAATGTAGTGATAGAGGAAGAGCTTGAAGATCTCAAGACTTCCAAAATTCAGCTTAAGCCGGAAGTGGCCCAGCTAACTGACTTCATCAAATAGCTCCTCACTCCTATTGCAAGTGCTCCCAGTACCCAAACTTCCTTCGATCCCAGTGCTACTGAGAACCAAGCCATTCTGGCTAAGTTTCAAGAGGATCAACATTATGGGTACATTGGTAAAAGGTGGATCAAGAGGCTCGAGTCAGAAGGCCTAACAATCATTGAACAGTTAGGTAACTCTCTTCTAAGGCTAGAAATAGAGAAGAGAAACATTGAGAAGAATTTATAGACTCTCACTGCGGAAAGAGTAAGATGCAAAGAATGCATAGTAATGTTGCATGTGGCAGTAAAGATGAAGACTAAGGAGGCCCTAAAAGCTAAGATCCTACAAAAGGGCGATGAGCCCTTGATCGAATGGCTCCAAAGTCTGGAGTTCAAAATCAAGATGATCATTCAGGCCGAGACCGGACTACAACAAACAGATGTTAAAGTGCAAGAGGAACAAAGTAAAGATTTTAAACTCCTCTTAGGAATTCATGCAGAATCACAAACCAGTGGTCAAGGCAAAGCAATAGTTGGAGTAGTCAACATGCAAAAGTCTTTCATAGATTATCTGCACAATTTAGTGGAGAAATCTTTGACTCATCTAGACAAGGTGCCAGAGCTCCAGCAATTGAGTGGATGCATCTTTAGAGCTATGGAGGACTGAAAGATCAGATAGAAGCAATCAAGACTCTAGCCAAACAAAATTCCAGATGGCTCATTTGTTACACCAATGTCCACATCAATAGACATGAAGAACTCATCCAAGTCATCACTATTGTAATCGCCTATAGGGCCAAAGTAGATAAGGGGACGGAAACTGAATCTTAGATATTTTCCCCCTTATGCTATTTTTGTTAAGTTTTGTAACGATTAAATCTTTGGTTATCATTTCTGGTTGGGGAATTTGAACCATTTCGGTTACCTCTTTTTGTAATGGTCCAATCTGGAACTCTATATGTATTATTCCCAAAATTAATACAAAGGTCGGCTAAATTTTGGTGTGAAGAATAGCATTGTTGCTGAGTCAATTATGCATGTCTGAATGTCATTTCTTTAACTGTTCCATTGCATTTCATTTATCTTTCTATTGAATTCAAATGTCTCTTTTGAGTTAGATTTGTAATCTGTATTTGAACCAGTATTTTGTATTATGATTTGATACGGCTAATTAAGGAGAAAATTAGTTTCTATTCTAAGTTTTGGTAATGTTCTTACGATATAGATCGACTCAATATCATTACATTGTTAACCTTCAGTCTTTCATCTGCATTTTTGGTAATTGTCAATGCATCGCCAGTTTTGGGAGTTAATCTGATTGATAAGATCTCAGAATTGGCTAGATTTAGAATTGTATTTACTTCGCCTCAGCTATTTTCTGTCTAGACTTAGCTTGGTTTACCTCTGCTTCTCTCGAGTTAAGAGCATACCTCTGTTAGATTAGGAAAGATTAAAATTCATTGAATATTATTCATATAAGGGAGCTGTACCTTCTAATTCAGAGGGAAAATAGGTTTTCAAGTAACTATTTCCCAACTGTTGTATTTAATTGTTCTTAAACATTTTTGGGTATTTTAGAGTTACATTCAAAAGAACAATCTATTTACTATTAGATTTTTGGCGACTTTGCTGGGGAGACGAATAGTCATTATACCAGAAGGATACAATGAGGAAAGATGGTTCTTCCCCATGATAATATAATCCCTGTGCTCCAACCTCATCTTGGATTCCAATATGATCAAGAGGATCTCATTTCCTCATTAAATACTTTTGTCTGGAGATACAAAAGAAGCACTGATCACTATAGAAACGAAGCATTGAGCACTATGGAAACGCTAGTCAAGTGCTTGCACTGGAAGAAGCTAGAGTAGAATCACTTGAGAGAGCCATACAGAGAAGAAATCTAAGAAGGGTAGAGCATGAAGTTAGGCCATAGCACTAGGAAAAAATATGGAGCCTAAAAGATTTCTCAGAAGTACCAGGAAAGAAGGTAGCACATACCCGGTCTTCGAGAGGCTTGCGAATATTAATTTTGCTCTTTTAGAAGTACCCCATTGGGGAAACAAAACTATAAGGAGCCAAAGTAGACCTTCTTCACCTCCTAAACAAACCACCCAGTTATCCACCACTTACCAAGTGTTGACATTGCACAGAGTAGTTGCCCCTCCCATTGTCAATCTAACACCCTACTTACCCCAAGTAGCTATGGCACTCCCTTGGGCTGCTACAGTTGGGCCCCTGCAATTAGCAGCATATAATCCTCTCCCTAAAAGCTCTAGAAAGAACTTTCCCAAATTTTTTGGAGATGGGAAAGTATCTACAGACCAGCATATTTCTGCATTCTTTGCTTCAGTTAACATTCTAGCGGTTCAAGAAGAAGATGTGGTCGTCAGACTATTCATTGAGGCTCTCGTCGAAGGTGCCGCTGATTGGTTTCATCATTTACCTAATTCTTCTATTACCTTTTTTGGCTACTATGAGAGCTTCCTTCAAAAGAAGGTTTAAGACTGTTGAAGATGAACATGCTTTTTTGACTCAATTGACTTCTATCAAGAAAGAGCCATCGATCATCATGAGAGATTTTATAGCTAAATTTAACAAGCTGGTAAATTGTATCCCAGCAACTGACAGGCCTACGGTGGGAAATTTGAAAACTTTCTTCATAAGTGCTATGCCACTAGATATCAATTATGACTTAAGGAGAATGAACCTTGTGAATTTGGATGCCACACAGAGAGCTGCTGTAGAACTCGAGGACCACATGATTTCATCTGGGAAATGGAAAAGAGAGATACAGTCTAGAGTTAGTAGTAGCAATACTACGTCATTTGATGAGATGATCCAAAAATTGTCTAATGAATTCACTACCTTCAAGAGACAACTTCCCAGATTCAATAATCCCTACCAGTGAAACTTTTAGGAGTAGCTTGGAAGATATAACGATGGGAGAAATGCATAAGGAAAAGTGTTACAGTTAACTAATCCACCACAGAGGCTAGCTATAGAAGGAGGAAACATGTGTGCCTTCCACTTAACCATGGATCATGATGGGGAAAGCTGCCCTGATGTAGCTCATGCTTGGAAAATGCATCAGACTGACGAGTGGAATTCTAGAGTGTCTAGAGCTAAACCAGATTCATACTCACATGACGAATCTAAAAACTTATATTTAGAGTATGAATCAGATTCAGAGCAAGAAGCAACATGTTATGCCACCATAGAAGGGACCTCTTATATGGTCCTGACCCAGAGTCAGAAGGATAAAGGCCCTGGTTCACCACTACCTAAAAATAACGAGGCACCTACTTCCAATTCAAAGGAGCCCAATCAAGGTATGAGGATTCCGCAACTAGGTAAAGAACAAAGCTCTTTTGACATTATTCAATTCTATAGAAATTCCAGAATTTAGATTTCTCCCATATACTATCTTAAGTCTAATCCTGTTGAGCTACAAAAGCTAGTAGATTATTGTAAAGGAGGAAGCTGAGAGTTAAATCAAAATTTCATGACTACTATAGAGAATGAATCTTTATTTGTAGACCCAGTTGAACAAAGGGAGTCATCCATTTTAGCCACCTTCCCAGGCCAAAAGCCTAACTCATTCTATGTGTCTTTATATATTAACGGTTGCAGGTTGAGCAATTATATAATAGACTCCAGAACCTTGGACAATGTAATGCCATCAACTGTGGCCAAAGCTTTAGGACTTACTCTCACTAAAGCTCATGGTAGGTGTTACTCCATGGATTCCAAGCAAGTACCCTTGGTTGGCCAAATTAAGGATGCTCAGGTGGCTTTAGCAGCACATCTCAAAAAGAAGATGTTGCTAACGATCCTTGTTGCTGATATACCTGCTAGCTACGGGTTGTTGTTAAGCAAGAGTTTTTGCAGAGACCTTGGAGGAGAGGTAAAGCTGGATTGGTCCCAAGCCTTAATCCCAGTAGGTAATTAAAAGATTAAACTGGTTCTTGAAGAAAAGGATAAGTTTACAGTGTTGAAATATGATGACCCTAAAGCTCAAATCTTGTATCAAGAATTGGAGTTTGGAAATTATATGTTGTTCACCGATGAACCTGAGAAAGAAACAAAAACTGTCGAAGAGGAAAAGCAATTTTCCGCCAAAGAAATACCACCACAGATATGGACTCTTGAATTTGATGGAAGTTGTGCATTGTCAAGGTTCGGTGTAGGTGTGGTCTTGATATAACCAGACAGAGTATGTGAGCCCTTGGCTTACAAATTAGAGTTCGGGAACACCAACAACACTGCCGAGTATGAAGCCCTTCTATTAGGGATTATCGCTGCAAAATAAAGAGGTGTGAAAATTCTGAGAGCTTGTGGTGATGCTGAGCTAATTGTATGACAAGTCAAGAATCAATATTCTATAAAGAACCATAGGTTGAAGAACTACAGAAATAGAGTATGGGATGAAATAGAAACATTGGATTCTTTTTTTATCGAATCTGTGCCAAGAGAGTTGAATTCCAAAGCAAACTCTTTGGCTATCTCAGCTTCATTACTACTTCCCCATCCAGAATTCAAAGATAAAAAATACCAAGTGGAGGTTATATATTGACCATCTGTGCCCGATAACGTGGAAGATTGGCAATTTTTTGAAGATGACAAGAATCTCCTTCTCTTTCTAGAGAGCGGTGGTGACTTCCATAAAGATGTTCATGGCAACTGTAAAGGAAACTTCCAAGACAAGATGAAGAAAGATAAGTTGGATTTTATTCAATTGCAAGGTAATATCATTCTACCCCATCTGGTCACTCTTGAAAATCTCTTCAATAGACATGACATGTTTGTGAAGAAGAAAATAATCGAAAGAGGGCCTACCACTGGTGAATATGAAGGAATGAATATTGGAACTGAAAAATACCCCAAGATGATCAACATCAAGAAGTGTTGTACTGAAGAAGAAAGGAATGAGGCCAAGAAGCTTTTTCTAGAATACTCAGATGTTTTTGCCTAGAGCCATGAATATTTGAAAAGTTTTATGAATGGAAAATTCAAACACCAGATTCCTTTAAAATCTGAGGCTACTCCGTTCAGGTAGAAGCAAAGGAACTACAACCCCAAAGTTGTTGAAGCCATATTTAGGGAAGTTGATAAAATGCTCAAAGAAAAGATCATATATCCCATCCACCACTCTACTTGGGTTGCAAACATAGTGCCTGTGAGGAAGAAAAATGGAGAAATAAGGATCTGTGTTGACTTTAGAAATCTAAATCAATCTTCTTTGAAGGACAACTATGCCCTTCCCAACATGGATCATCTCTTGTAGATCGTGGCTAGAGCTGAAATGATGTCTATGTTAGATGGCTTCTCAGGGTATAATTAGATAGAATTTGAGAAAGCGGATCAACATAAAATGGCTTTCACTACTCCGTGGGGGACCTTCGCATATCACAAGATGTCGTTCAGATTGATCAATGTTGAAGCTAATTTTTAGAGAGGTATGGATCTCTATTTTAGTGATATGAAGAACAAAATCATTGGTATGTATGTGGATGATCTTACTTTGTCCTCTAAAAACAGAATAGATCATATAAATGATCTAAGAAGAGTATTGCAAAGGTGCCGAGAGGACGGGATTTCATTGAATCCCAAGAAATTAGTGTTTTGCGTAACTGAAGGAAAACTATTGGGTCATATTGTCTCCCAAGAAGGTATAAGGATTAATCCTGAAAGGGTGAGAGCTATTCAGCAACTGAGTTTATCGGTAAATAAAATGGGAGTGAAGTCCTTTTTCGGTCAAGTAAACTTCCTCAAGAGATTTGTCCCTGATTTATCCAAAATTACTAAACACATTATTGATATGATGAAGGGGAATGTGAATTTCAAATGGAATGACCCTGGTAAGCAAGCTTTCATAAGCATCAAGAATGCCATAGCTAATTCCCCAGTGTTATGTCACCCAAATTATAAGAAAGATTTTGTAATTTACTGTTATTCTTTTGAACATACTCTGTCAGTCATTCTAATGCAATAGAATGAAGAGGGAATTCAAGCCTCAATTGCTTTTATTATTACACCTCTAAAGAACCATGAGCTGAGATATTCTTAGACTAAAAATCATGCTTTTGCAGTGGTAAAGGCTCTTAAGAATTTTAGGTTTTATATTCTACATTCTCACTCTCTTGTGTATGTGCCTGATGTCACAGTGAAGAGTGTTTTGACTCAACAAGATGTGGAGTGTAACAATCAAGGAGCATGGGTAGCTAAAACCCAAGAATATGACATAGATATCAAGCCCAGCAAGTTAATAAGAGGGAACACCTTGTGCAAGGAAATGGCAAAAAAACAAGCAGACAAAGACCCAAAAGCTACACAGTTGGTTTTGGCGGTAAGTATGCAAGACCCATGGTTTGAAAATATTGTGTATTTCTTGACCTATGGTGAATGTCCTGAAGGATTAACTTCAAAGAAAAGGAGAGACCTAAAACTGAAGGCTTCTAAATATTTAATCTGGGAGGATAGACTATATAAAAGATCTATAGATGGAACATTCCTCCGATGTGTCGACAAACAACAGCAAGAGAAGTTGTTAAAGGTTTTTCATGATGAAGCCTATGGAGGACACTTCTCCTCATTAGTCACTGCATTCAATATTTTGAGATAGTGTTATTACTGGCTGAGAATGTTTAAAGATGCATACTAGTGGGTGTCAAGATGTTTACCGGGAAGCCACAGTTAGTAGCATTACCCCTTAGACCAGTGATAATTGAAGGGCCATTCCAACAGTGGGGACTTGATTTTATCGGTCCTATAAGCCCTATGTCCAGCGTAGGTCATACTTACATAATTACTACAATTGACTACTTCAAGAAATGGGTGGAAGCCAAGGCAACCAAAAGGACTACTTCAGAGGTAGTATGTGAGTTTATCAAAGAAAATATTCTGGTAAGATTTGGGGTGCCAATTAAGTTGGTTATGGATAATGCCACATACTTTTCTTCTCAAGAAATTACTAAATTTTGTTTTTAGTACGGCATCATGATCAGCCATTCTTATGATTATTTCCCTCAAGGGAATAGCCAAGTGGAGTCTAGCAACAAAAATTTGGTGAACATCATGAAAAAGCTCGTGGTAGAAAACCAGAGAAATTGGCATAAAAAGATCTATGAAGCCCTCTGGGCAGATAGAGTGACCCCCAAAAGATCTATTGGTGCATCTCCTTTTGAACTCATCTATAGGGTAGAAGCTAGTCTCTCATTTCCATTGTAATTATCAACTTGCAAACTAAGAACAGTAGTAGAAGATGGCATATATGAAGATAGTCTAGAGAAGAGGATCCTGTACTTGAGAAAATTGGAAGAAGAAAGGGAGAAAATGGTTGATCATATCACACGTCATCAGATGTGTGTGAAGAACCTATTTGATAAAAAGAGTAGGCAACAAAAATTTATGGAGGAATACATGGTGCTATTGTGGGACAAGCGCAGGGCACCCAAAGGCATGCATGAGAAATTCGAAACACTGTGGAAAGGACCTTTCAAAATCCATCATGTGTTTGATAAAAATTCTTTCAAACTGACTTATCCAAATGGTGAGGCACTACCCCTGACATATAATGGTTAGGATTTGAAGCTCTATCAGATCTAAATTGAAAGCAGGTAACCCCTGTGTTGTACAATAGTTACGTTTAGTTCCTATTTTTTTGTTTTCCTAGTTAGGTTTCCTTTCTGCTTTCCTTTCTGCGTCTTGCTTTAGTTTTTTTGTGAGCCACCTTTTGTCGAGTTTTGCGAAACTAGAGATTTGAGTTCCTTGCTTAGACATGTGAATGTCCAAGTCCCCAGACAGAGTGAACTATTGCCCCACTTTTGGTGTTTATACCCCAAGACAAAAATGGATGTTTAATGTGTAGTAGTAGTCTTGGAAGTTTCATGTGAGTCTGGATTCTAAGTCTAGAAATCCCCTTAGGATAGAAGGCCTTTATCAGATTTCACTAACTTGACTTCTCTATCCTAAGCTGGGCAAATTCTAGGTTTAAAATCATGTTCTTATCAGGTAGGTTAAGTTCCCAATCCGGTAAAGGCCGTGGTTTGAAAGATTCTAACCTCAAAATCACATACAGATGAAATATTTTGTCTCATATCTTTAGGTTGTAGCATTGGTGGGAAATCAAATTTTAGCTTCTCCATGGCGGAAAACCACCTATGGAGTGCACTTTCCATGATTGAACGACTTAAGAATATCAGAGGTAAATTAAGATGGAAAATGAGGAAGTCAGGAACAAGAAAGCTTTGAGAACTCATATCGAACCTATGGGAAACAAAAGAAATGATCAAGCAAATAAAATTCATGGAATTAGCTCATAGGCAGAAAAGCGAAAAATGGCTTCTCCTCTATTCCTATAGGCGGGTTTCGACTCACGATATGCATTTTCTGCCAAACTATCAAGGTGAAGAAATTTTGAAGAATAATCCATCCCATAAGAGATCTGGCATATAAAAAGGCCACTCAAATCAATATATATCATTTTAGCACCCCTATAGGCCAAAATTATCCTTCAGTGGATTTTCAGACAGAAAGCACCACAAAAGTATTTCTTCACCCAAAGGAGAAGCGGAAAAGTAATTTTCTGACACTTTAAGAATGTTACCGTTACAATTACTAAAGTGAAAAGAGGTTTTCTAATGGCATGTTAAGCAAAGTAATTAATTCAAATAAAGTTGTTTTACTTTGTAATAGACTTGTTCATTAATGTAGAGCTCTTTTCACTCGTGTGGTGTGGGAAGTCGGCCGTTAAATGGTAAGAATTCAAAAATTATAAAATCAGTTGGAGATTTTGAACTGGAAACACCATTGTTCACCAAATTGTTTGAATTTGAAGTAGCTAAGACCAGTTTCTCATTGTCTCTATTTCTCAAAGAGAAATTTGAATCTCTAGGTTGAATCATACTCACATGGCTTCTAGATTTGTGGGATTTGACAGAATGAACGACATTATCTCAGAGTGGCACAAAATCTTAGATACCTCACTGAAGTTCTTCAACATACAAAAATTCCAGAATAGATTAAGAGCATAGTAGATGCACCCTATTATAGAGAAGCTTAAGGAGAGTAGGTTAGTTGAAGCCATTGGTTTTCTTATAGCCATTCAAGCTCTTGAAAAGACTTATAGGTGGGCAGTCTCTGAATACTCAGCAAAGAGACTGGTATGGAAGAGAGAGATTATGAAGTCATGGTTTAAAGAACCCAAGAGTGCCAAGGGAAAGTTTCCCAAAAAATTATTTGGCACAAATCTGAAGCCAGAAATCATGGATATCCTAGTATTGCTTCACAGGATTAGAGGTGAGAGTGAAGCTCTTAATTTTGTTGAACATCATTTCTTCCAAGTTCAGATATTTTTTTCTCTCAAACGCCCTTAATAGGGTGAAGTTCCAGAATGAATTCTACATGTCTTCGGTCCTCTTGTATATTTTAGCTATGACTCAAATCTAGCCTGGGCTTCCTAGGTTAGAGGAATTCTGAGATGATGTAAAAAGCTATGATTTTTTCCCTTCTTGGAAACTAAAAATTAGTTATGATAATTATCTCATAGTTAATGACGCCTTTACAATGAGACTATGTAGGGAGCTACAAGGTTGTCTGAAAAGGAGATTTTCTCCTGAAGCCATGGCTTTTATAAGCCATTTTGTATGCTATTTTATTCAGTTCTGAGATTTCTCATATCTTTGTCTTGCAGGTTTCGATGACATCCCTTTGAAGCTGCCCAGATACCCTACTAACATGATCATGCTGATCAAGGTAATGAGGCAAGAACTCCAGGTGAACTTGATTTTTCTAGAGGCAAAGAAGAAAGGCTATGAGTTCCCGATGACCATCAGAGCTTACAGTTGTGCCTCCCGGTTGAAGGTGAAGAATGTTCTTAAAACATTCTCAAAGAAGTTCTCTCTAGAAACATATGAAATTCTAAGGCCGCAATATGATCCAGTTAATTATGCTAGAGATGCCTTATAGATGAGTTAGGCCATTCACCATGTATTTGATATTGAGGACTATTGGGCCAATTGCAAAGATGACTTGAAGAGCAGAGAAAGATTCTGCGCCTGGTTAACCATTGAATAGATCAAAAATTTCAATGTTAACATTGTAGTAGAAGGGCTAGAAGATGATGGCAGCCATCTGTACAA
The DNA here is from genome assembly GCA_018584345.1 of Thuja plicata. NCBI lineage: Eukaryota > Viridiplantae > Streptophyta > Pinopsida > Cupressales > Cupressaceae > Thuja > Thuja plicata. Next base: position 1,903,317 of record MU227831.1, on the reverse strand, counting down.
TGACACATACTTAGAGAAGATAAAGTCCACCCCTATTAGCTGAGAGCCTATGCTAGACCAAGTAGTAAGTGACCTGTAGGCTCTGATGGGGGGGATTTACAAAAGAATATTTCAATAATCTAAGTGGACTACAGGCTGAAGGAAGAGGTCTAAAAGGAATTCTCCAGCTCAAAAAACTCTGATGAAGGAAACTACTTGTGTTGCAACCACTTCATCAGCAACAATCTCTACAGTTGTAAAAGGATAAATTCAACCGTCAAGAGGAGGTGATGAACCTCCTAAGAAGACTTCTCTCCTAGAAAAGAAATATGGAGAGGGTCCTCTTCCAAACATTGGAGTCATTGAGGAAGTAGTCCCGATAGACCAAATCAAGTCTACAACCAAGCTTTCTAAAGCTATAGAGTCCAAACAGCCAACTAGTGCTATTGTTGTGGATACTTTGGTCGGGACCTCGACCCAAGAAACTCCAAAGAGGGCATCCCCTATCATAGTTGAAGTAGGAGAGGATAGCCCTAGTACTTCTACTACATAATCGGATAAGAGGGGTGGGGAGCAACAAGAGGTTGCTCAAGTTGTAAAATTAATCTCCTCCTCACCCACTTTGGTTAATCCATTCGCTTCCCACCCTAAAGTTACTCCCCCACTCATAAGGAAGTTGTTCATCAAAGAGTTGGTCTCTGCCAACAAAGTTACTAGCGCAGAGTCATGGATAGAAAACACCCTAGAGAAAAAAAGGTAGAGAGTGGGAGAAGCAATTCCTAGCAAAGACACTCTATCGCGGGCCTTTCAGCCCAAGGTTACCACAACAAAGCAGAAGAGTGTGAAGACAATGTCTACTCTAGGTCATGATCTTGAGATAGCGCATTTCACCATGGAAGTAGCCAAGTCCACTAAAGAGGGCAGACTCAAAGATCTGGTGGTCGCAGACTTTCAGTTGCAATCATACGACATGGGATTGGCTCGACATGATACCAAGGTGGACTGGTGGAAATCCACTAATGTAGTGATAGAGGAAGAGCTTGAAGATCTCAAGACTTCCAAAATTCAGCTTAAGGTGGAAGTGGTCGAGCTAATTGACTTCATCAGACAGCTCTTCACTCCTATTGTGAGTGCTCCCAGTACCCAAACTTCCTTTGATCCCAATGCTACTGAGAACCAAGCCATTTTGGCTAAGTTGGAAGAGGATCAACATTATCGGCAGATTGGTAAAAGGCAAATCAAGAGGCTCGAGTCAGAAGGCCTAGCAATCATTGAACAGTTAGGCAAAGCTCTTCTAAGGCTAGAAATAGAGAAGAGCAACATTGAGAAGAATTTATAGACTCTCACTGTGAAAAGAGTAAGATCCCAAGAATGCATAGTCATGTTGCATGTGGTAGTAAAGATGAAGACTAAGGAGGCCCTAAAAGCTAAGATCCTATAGAAGGGTGATGAGCCCCTGATCGAATGGCTCCAAAGTCTGGATTTCAAAATCGAGATGATCATTCAAGCCGAGACCAAACTACAACAAATAGATGTTAAAGTACAAGAGGAACAAAGTAAAGATTTTAAACTCCTCTTAGGACTTCATGCGGAATCGCAAACCAGTAGATAAGGCAAAGCAATATTTGGAGTAGTCAACATGTAGAAGTCATTCATAGATTATCTACAAAATTTAGCGGAGCAGTCTTCGACTCATCTAGACAAGGTGCTAGAGCTCCAGCAATTGAGTGGATGCATCTTTAGAGCTATGGAGGACTGAAAGATCAGACAGAAGCAATCAAGACTCTAGCCAAAGAACATTCCAGATGGCTCATCCGTTACACCAATGTCCACATCAATAGACATGAAGAACTCATCCAATTCATCACTATTGTAATTGCCTATAGGGCCAAAGTAGATAAGGGGAAGGAAACTGAATCTTAGATATTTTCCCCCTTATGCTATTTTTGTTAAGTTTTGTAACGAATAGATCTTTGGTTATCATTTCTGGTTGGGGAAGTTGAACCATTTCAGTTACCTCTTTTTGTAATGGTCCAATCTGGAACTCTATATGTATTATTCCCAAAATTAATTCAAAGGTCGGATAAATTTTGGTGTGAAGAATAGCATTGTTGCTGAGTCAATTATGTATGTCTGAATGCCATTTCTTTAACTGTTCCATTGCATTTCATTTATCTTTCTATTGAATTCAAACGTCTCTTTTGAGTTAGATTTGTAATCTATATTTGAACCATTATTTTGTATTATGATTTGATACGGCTAATTAAGGAGAAAATTAGTTGCTATTCTAAGTTTTGGTAATGTTCTTACGATATAGATCGACTCAATATCATTACATTGTTAACCTTCAGTCTTTCATCTGCATTTTTGGTAATTGTCAATGCATCACCAGTTTTGGGAGTTAATCTGATTGATAAGATCTTAGAATTGGCTAGATTTAGAATTGTATTTACTTCGCCTCAGCTATTTTCTGTCTAGACTTAGCTTGGTTTACCTCTGCTTCTCTCGAGTTAAGAGCATACCCCTGTTAGATTAGGAAAGATTAAAATTCATTGAATATTATTCATATAAAGGAGCTGTACCTTCTAATTCAGATGGAAAATAGGTTTTCAAGTAACTATTTCCCAACTATTGTATTCAATTGTTCTTAAACATTTTTGGGTATTTTAGAGTTACATTCAAAAGAATAATCTGTTTACCAACACCCTTCACATGCTAAAATTCTTCTAAGCCACAATTAGTCTAAATCTAATTTGGATTAATTTAAATCTAAACCTAGATCCTACCCTACCTCATGTCACTCTCACCAAATAGGCCTAGTCACTAATTAACTAAGGTTAATTAGGCTAATTTTAGGATTTCTACACCCATTAGTCCTAATTATTTTCTCACACATGTATGAGCAAATTTCCAAAAATTTGACTTCTCAAATAATACTAATTTTGTGCCAACAAGATTTCTTACAACCTTGATGACACTCTCTTACACTTTCTAAAAGTGTTTCATTGGACTAGATCTATGACATCTCTTACACGTCTCTTACAATATCTCTTACATATGTACTTCAAGTGCACATTGACCCATCACATCTCAAGTTGCTCACACATGTGTGAGAAAAATTGGCCTCTTTCATGGATTATGTATCCCTCATGTGGCACCTATGTGGATGCCACATGTACTCCACCTCCCCCAGGCCCTCCAAAATCCTATAAATAGGAGTCTTTCCAAGAGTCAATCACCCATTATTCTTGCATTTAGAGTTATCATGCTAGTATGAATTTAGAGCTTCTTGCACTCATTTAGAGTTTTTATGCTAATCTTGTGTGGTAGATATTTGCATTAAATCATGGTAGTTGTAGTTCATTCATAGCTTCTAATCTTTCATTCAATATTAGATTCTTAGCATTTAGTTTCTGATCTACTCTCATTGAATGCTTCAGACTAGTTCTCCATAACTAGTTCTTTAGTTATTCAACATTATTGCATATAGCTTGCACTTAGTTTTCATCATTGATCATTTGAATCATTAGTGAGATTAATACATTGTGTTGGTATAGAACACCCACAACCCTCTCTAAGAGAAAATCAACATGGCTTGGGTGCCCTTTTTGGCTCATCATAGGTTATGGTGTAAGCTTTATTTTGAATATGCTTTTGATATGTTAGTGTAGGTTATGTGATTTATATCTCTAACATTTTCATGTATGAGCATGCTCCCAATAGGTAGGTTTTCATCATATACAATTGTGTGTGAATAGAGTACACCTTCATGAAATTGATTTATTTAACTACAATTCTATGGGGGGATAATGGAAATTTAAACTAGTAATTGCAATTAAATCAATAAACATCTCATGGATCTATATCTAAGTTTTGTTAATAGAGCTCTCAACCTTAATTTCTATCAATGACAATCGTATAATGATAAATTAATGATATTAAATGCCTAATCTAGCTCAATTCTCTCAAAATTGCTATGATATGTAATCCAAATGCTCATAAAATGATCTTAATTCCCTCAATTTGCTATGAAATCTCTCAATATTGCTCAAGATGCTATGAAATTTACAAGAGGTTTGATCATAGTTAAGCCATGGTTGAGTGAGAGGATTTCAAATGGTTTCAAATGGGGGGACAATTTAAATGATTGTCTCAAAGGTTGGGACAAAGGGACAAATTTGGGTGATTGAGATTCAAAGTTCAAAATGAGTGATTGAGATTCAAATTTAGGAGTGATCCATGTGCTTTGTGTTCTCAATTCTCATTGGTTTCTCAAATTCATTTTGAAATATATTAGGATTATTTTATTCAATCAATTAATTAAATTAGCCATGTAGGAATGAATAGGTTCAATTTGATTTTTTATTTAAACTACACAATTACTTGATTAAAATCAATTATATAATTTTGATTGATCCTTTTAGGATTATATTGGATTATTTGATGTCATGATTAACTAATCCTTTAATTTAAATTGATTTTGTCGACTTTGATTAATAAATGTCCATTTAATTTGATTTGATCCATTCTGATGCAATTTGATGAGATTAGGAGCAATTTGATGAAAAATGCAGATTTGCTTGATAAGAGAACATCTGGTCAATTTTAGGTGTCTACAAATGTCATTCTTTGAATTGATGTGTGAAGTGAATTGATTCAAATAAAACTTGATATCCTGATCATTGATTTGATGCTTATTGATGGATGCAAAACCTGATACAAAAATTGATAACCTGATGCGAAATTGATGCGATGCCCTAATTTGATAGATGCGGAACCTGATATGAAACTGATGCAGAACTCCACACTGATAAAATTTTGAATTTTTACTTCCCCAAATTTGATGTAAGATATGATGCAAAATCCTAATTTGATGATATGATGATGCCCCCTCAGAAATGAAAGCATGTTGATGTCCAGATGTAAAACATGATGAGACTGATGTGAAATAAGATCCAAGATGATTTCATTTCTGAAAACATTTATAATGATGATGATGATGATGTCACAACATGCCCTAGTTTGCAGAAAATGTAGATTTAGGTCTCACTGGGTCAAAAATCTCTCCAAAATTAGGTCAAATAGCTTAAATAGGTTGAAAACCCCAAATTTACTATTCATTTTCACTTTTTACTGTAGAGATTTTACTCTGGTCCTAGTGAGATTGACAGTTATGGTGGTCCCCATTCATGAGAATCGGTTTGAGAGAGGTCATCGATATCAGAGACCATTGGATTATGGACCTTTAGTAAGTGGTTTTGACCTTTCGAGGCCATTTGTTGCATGTTTATGATAGCATTTATGACAAATTTTGATCTTTTTTAGATTAGTTTCTGCAAAATGACACCTATGAACTTTTAAATGTTGCCTAGGGTAGTGAAACACCACCTCCGTGCTATGAAATGACACGTAGGAGTAGTAAAACCATGCCTAGTAGTTAGATCAAAAATGACAAACAATGTATAAAACACCGTGTAGCAAACCCTGCTGCAAAATCATGTTTTTAATGTTGCCTAAGAAGTTTTAAATGATGCCTAGGTTTGTGAAATGTGCCATATACTGTGAATTAGTGCCTTCAATGCTTTAAATCATGTTTTTAATGTCCAAAATGATGCAAGGTGCTTGAAATAATGCGTATACATAGCCAAGTGACGCCTGCTAAAAATTTGATTAATAACCTGATTTTAGGATCAACAAACTGCTTTCGAGTAATTCTCTGGATTACTGGATTGATTTCCAATATAGATAGATGTGTTTCCATGTTTTTAATAAGTTTTTAGGATTTTAGTATAATCACATAAATGGATGTTTGATGTGTCAATCAGATTGGGTAGAAAAATTAATGTATTGCTCCCTTCTCAAGATTTAGAGGTTAGGAACAATAGGTTGATGTGCTCAAAATAGAGCAAGGATAAATTTGATTTGGTTGATTGATGTGAAATTATCCATTGATATAAAAATGCTAATATATTTCACTTTATTCCCAAAATGTAGGCATATTTCTATAAGTTATATGTACGGAATTTCGCGCACTTGACATTTGATTTAGTTGATGAGCTAACAAATTCGGAGAGACGGAATGTTGAGCAGTGTGGGTTAGGGTTCCTTCTTGATCTCCCTTGGTTTCAGCTAAACCAAGGTCTTCTTATAGCTATGGAAGAGCAGTGGCACTCTGACCATAATACCTTCCATCTACCCCTCGATGAGATGACGATCACACCTGAGGATGCATATAGATTATTGAGGATTCCGACCCGTGGTGTGTTGGTTATATTTCTAGTTTTGAAACTTGCTTGTAAAATTTTTTGTTCCCAATGGTTTTTTGTTTCCTGTGAGTGTCAAAATCATGTCCAAATTTGTCATGTCTAAGCGCTGAATTGATAAAAATTGTGAAAAACTCTATGTCCTGAGTCAATCTTCATGTGTATTCAATCAAAACCCTAAATGTTATTGGCTATGTCTATTTCAAAGTTACTTTATTAAGTGACTTAAGTCATTTATGCCATGTGTTATTTTCCTATTTTGGTCATATTCATGAAGTCTCTTTGAGTATTAAGCATATTCCATTTTCTTTTTAGACTTGGAAAAATGCTTTGTTCATGTGATCGCAGGGAGAAAAGAATATACCTTCAGTGTTAAAGTGAATTCACATGGACCACTGATTGACATTTTGATCTCACGATGAGTGGGCAGTCTTACAAAGAAACCTAAGTTAATGAAATCCTTTGGCGACTTTGGTTTCACTCAGTTGCGTAGTCTCTTGAGAATATCAAAGTTAATGATGGTGGAAGTTTTCCTACAGTTGCGTGATCGCGATAAGAAGTTAGAGTTAAGTTAAACACTATGAGATAAAGTGACTACCGTCTCATTCAAGATTGATCCTATGGCCAGCATGAAGTTTTTGATAAAATTCAAGAGGTTAAGAATGTTTCATCAATTTAGCAGTAGTAGTTCAAATACTGGCATGTGTCCAATTCCTTCAAATAGTTAAGCTTCAGTCGTGAAGTCTTTGATTTTTCAAGGGTTAGCCAAGGAATTCAGCAATTGTGAGACAATAAAAAAAATTGATTATCCAGGGTTAAAGATTGGCCAGGGTCAAGCTAAGGATTGATGAGGAAGATGATTCATAGCACATGTAGCTTTGTGGCCAAATACTAATAACAGATGGATGAGTAATAGAGTGACATATGGAATTTGGTGGACCCAAGAATGGATGCTTGTCGCTGAGTCTCAGAATGAAAAGTGATGTCATCCAAGGATTAAGAGATTTCACGAGAATCATTGATTTTCTTCTGACAAATTTTTTATTGGATGCCTATCGCTAAGTCTTAGAATGAAACTCAAGTTAAAAAAATATTTCCACGACTTTGAAATCCTTTGGTCATGAAGTCTCACAAAAATTCACCAGAGTTAAGACAGGGTTACCATATATTAGTAGTCGCGGGATCTCAGAAGATATCAAGGGTTAAGTTAAAATTCATGAGACATAACATAGACCCTTTGATCAAAATAAAATCCAAAGGTGGTTGCAAAGTCTCAAAATAATTTTCCAAAGTACATAAAGGTTATGAGATTAAGTGTTGATTGTTTGATAAAAAATAGATCTTATGGTGTGCATTTAATCTCAGAAAGAAACCTAGGTTAATCAAATCTTTTAGTGACTTCAATTTCATTCATTCATCAACTCTCTAAAAAAAATCATGGTTAGGTAAAGGAAAAATTGAGGTTTTAAAGTTTATTTGAAATAATTTGGACCATAAATTGAGCAGAGATCAGAAGGTTGGTGTGGAGTTGCTAAATGAAGTTGAAAATTCAGAGGTTTCTTAGCAATCAAGAGACAAAGCATAAGATTGGGACTTATGTCTAAGTATTTAGCAATCCTGTGAAGGTTGTGGAGTCTTGTAAAAAATTAGGGTTTGTATTGAAGATCATGAGACTTAGTGACAATCGTCAGATTAATTCTAATCTAATGATGGTCGCGTAGTATCCAAGAAAAATTATAAAAGGCAAGATCTTTCAGCGACTTTGATTTTATGTAGTCACAGAATCTCTTAATGGAAAAGAGATTAGCTGAGATAAAGATGTGGATAATTTGAAATAATCTTGACCATTGATAGAGAATTAAATCTGATGGAAAGTAGAAAATCTCAGAAAGAAACTCAGGTTAATATTAACTCTTAGCGATAAGGAGACAAGGCAGTCGTGTGATCGCCAAACAAACTGGACTAAGAACATGGTAAATACAAAAGGTTTCCTTCTATGCCATGATATACAACAACTAGCCAATGAAAATAAAAGGGTTATGACAACATGTTTTGAAGTATGTTGAGCTGTAATGTTTCAAACCAATTAGATTTGACAGTTTATTCAAAATTGATCACCTGTCAACCTCAGATGGCAGGGCTAGGTAAAAAATTGATTTCAATGCACGCAGAAGTAATGGAACAAGTGACTAACTAGAATTTGCATGACTTCGAATCAAATAGTACATTTATTTCCATTGAATAAGTAAGTTTTGTCATGTTCATTTCAGATTACCAAGCTTTCAAAATTCAGAGTGAAAAGTTGCTTCATTCTCAGAAGTTATCGGAAAAGGATAATTGTCTGAATTCCATAGCAGTTGTAGTAAGAGAGCTTATTTTTCAAAAAAATAGAGTTGTTTCAATTAGAATTCAGAATGAGAAAAGATGAGTAGAGCGGCTAGTTTTGCTTCCACCAATGAGAAAAGCGGAGATGGTGATGAAGATTCGAAGGGAAAAGGGAATTATTCAGAGGAATTCATGACTCTGTTTCCTAGTTCTAGCCAAAACAAAAAGGTGAGTGACAATTTCCTCAATGATGATATGTCATTCATTAGAGACACTAAAAATCCTAGTTCTTTTGGTTATTCACTTTTTAACTATTTCTACAATAATAGTGATGAACCTCTATCGATTTCAAATCTATGGACCTATGGGCTGGCTAGGTTAGTAGTACTTGACATATTTATAGATGTGGATTTGGTGCTTGAATTGGCCAGTAGATATGAAATTTTGTCTAAAACCATCAATAAAGATGATGGAACTGCCCTAGTTACCTTAAATAGGGCATCGTTCATGAAGGCTTTTAATATGTATTACCCTTGCTCAACAAAGATTAACCTAAAAGCATTAGAGGCTAGATATGTTAGGGAATATTTTGTTGTGTCTAGACTAATTGACGCTCATGTACCCAAGTGGATGAAGAATTACATAGTAGGCATGCCTAGTGTTGCGCCCTACTTCTACAAGGACCTTAATTTTTATATGAAATACCTTTCATAAGCATTGTGTAGAGTGTTAGGAGTGGATGGGGGTGTTGAGAGGATAAGTTTAGATATCTTGATGATGGTCCTGGATTTGCAAAGTCCGCATGTAGGCACAAATTACAACTATATCTAGTATGTTATAGATGCAATGTATAAAGGGTTTGTTAGTATTTAGAAAAAAGAGAAGGTCCCTAGATTCATGTATTATTCTTTAATGATGCATCTAATTTTGTTCTACATATTCCCTATTATGGATGTGAACTATTTGAGACCTAAAAGGTTTCACCAAGGTCAGAACAACCTAGTGCAATTTTGCTTGAAAATATAGAATTACACACCAAGGGAACAAGAATTTTGTGCATTTAAAAATTGGATGGTGAGTCCAATTCTCAGGTGTTTAGGAGTTAACAGGACTAGGTTTCCCACCAAAGTATTACAATTGCTGAGACCTTGCCAATATGTAGATAAGTGTCCATGAGACCATAATTGGGGGGAATTTTATTATGAAAGGAATTTTACTCTAACCAGGGTTTATGGATCCACTCACCCACCACATATTCTCCCTTTTCATGTACCACAAAGGATAGCTATCATGGAATTCATATTGCAGTTGATGTTAAATAATAAGGAGCACTTGGCTCCTCATAGAAAAGGTACTTTCACTCCCTGACAATTTAAAGTTTAAAATTTTATAATTGGTAAGAGGGATTTCAATTCTGTAAATAGTTGGTTAGGCCACTATAGGATGAATGTAGCTTTATACAGTTATATTGACATAGAAGGTTTTATTAAGAGTGCAAAAAATCTCCTGACACCAACTATTCAAAACACACAAGAGCATGAGCAATGTATGGAAGAGGATCTCATAAGAAATATGTTGGATGATGAAGAGATCACAAAAAGAGAAGATATGTTTAATGGATTGATGGATTTGTAATGATAAGTAAAGAGAAAATGGATTCCCTTTGGGGGTTACTTCCCTGATATGCCATACTTGCAAAGGTTGGACAAAATGATAGAGTCATATCACACATTATGTGGATAGCTTGAGGATCTGATTGTGAGAAAGATAGAGAGCATAATAAGAATTCTTCATCAAAATATGAAGATGATAGTGGTGAAGAATATTCAATTCCTAGCCCACCTCCAATGAATCAACCACATATCACATAACAAGTTCTAGAAGAAAATGTAGTGGTGGATCTCACACAAGAACCTAATACTAAAGTCATTGATGAGCCCCCCCCCCTCAAAAAATAGAAAGTACAATTAGGGGAACAAGTTTATGAGAGAAAAAAAAAGAAAGAGAATAGATCAGATAGGTGCTCTGATCACTGGTGATAGACCTTATGATCATTAATTAAGGAAGAATATTAGAGAAGGAAAGAAGGTCCAAAAGGATGATGGAGATGAGATTGAACTGCCTCTTCAATTGTGCCAGGATGAAAGATTGGTGCATTAGGTGAAATTCTTAAATGATGATGACTTCATAAAAATAGAGGAATTCAAAAACTTTCTAATTTGGAACAAGAAACAACAAGTGGCATCACATTTATAGGTTAATGAAGATAATCCACCATCAAATGAAGCCTTGCAAGCCCTATAGGATTATGATCCAGAGCCAGACAATATGACACCTGAAGAGGCTAGGAAGTTGGTCAAATCCAGTGGCATGTTGTTAGTACTAGATTGGGATCTTGCATCAGCCTTTATTATTGATCAAATCAAGAGCCAATCTGATGTTAATTTGTCATCAAAAATGTAGATTGGTGACATGATTAGAGGATTTGGGTACAATCCAAAAGACAAAGCTTTAGCAATGTGGAGTTTAGCTCCAAATAATTAGAAGCCTTCTCTGATTAATGTACATGAGAAAATGGAGGGGGACAAGATCATTTGGTCTATCCATAATACAGGAGATTTGGAGATATCTCAGGTTCTTACCCATTTTGCCCAATTAAACCAAGCTAAAGCTGAGAAAATGTCACAAAGATATGAAAAATTATTCAATGAAACCAGTGATATAGCCAAGGACAAGGAGTTAGGCCAGATAAAAATCTGCACATTAGAAAATCTTATGGGTGAATTGACTCAGCAGATACAAGATATGCCTGAAGTTGTCCCTACCCAGCCAAAGCCAAGTACAAATATTGAGATCCAGACTGAAGACACAGGGGATTTTCTTGAAACAGAGAAAGCAATCTTAGAAGACAATAAGGTTGTTTTGGAAGCTTTAATACAAATTTTTCAACATAGAATCAGTATCCTGAAGGACAAAGTTGACTTTGTGTATAATGCATATAGAAAACTGCCTGGTTTACAAATAGAGGCAAACAATTATGTGTTAACTTTGAATCTATATTTTGCAGCATGGTCAGTCAGGAATCAACTTTTTGAATGATTAGAATCTTTGTAGCCTCATAGGATAGACCTTCCAGAGATTGTGTGCCAAGTGGGAGAGGAGATAGATCAGATCACTACTACATTTTCCTTCTTCAAAGGTAAAGTAAATCAGATAGAGGCCAAAATTTATATGTTTGGCCCAGGATACAATAGGTTCATTCCTTCAATAAAAGGAGAAGATGATCAAATTAAAACCATGGAAGTGTGGAAAGGTGATTTTGACACCTTATTACCTAGTAAGGAGGCATTTATCTCATATTATGGCACCTTAGACATCCAAATATTCAAAAGCATTTTGGATGAAGCTTTCAAAGCTGAAATAGACTTTAACAAGTTTGTAAAATATGTTAAGATGATAACAGATGCCAGATGGGAGTGGAAAAAGACACAACTTCAGAGCACTCAAAGTTTTAGTTGGCCTATAGAGGTGAAGGTAACAACATGGGACACTCTCACTAAGCCCAAAAAGAAGAAGGTTGCAGCAGTTGATCTAGATGTACTAGATGAAGAGTAAAGAAGACACATGGCACTTGATCTCTGAGCACATGGAGGATAACTATCTCAAAGACTAGTGTAAGTTAGCCTAAAATGGATGTCACTAGGACTTGTTGCAACTACATGAAGTTATTCAGAATATCAATAGGCAAAGGTGCCAGCTGTTGAAGATTGAAGATCAAACTCGGTTGTCAACCGATTTTGTCCTTCAACTATCAAAAGGATAACTGAAAGTTTTGTCTTTTAATGTCCTTAGGGTTAGCTTAGCCATCTGAAGCTTGTTGTATGCTTGAATTTTAAGGATTCCAAGATGGCTAATGCTGGGTATATATAGTTTTTTGTAATGTATTGTTAAGGATGGTGAATTTACAATTGCAAGGTAGACTTAATATTTTTGTTTAGTTCTTGAAGCTTTGTTTTGATCTGAATGTACTGAATCAGAAAGATATTAATAAAATATAGTGGAATCTCCTATTTCAAATCTATGGTGTCTTTTTGTACTTTTGTTCATGCTCTTGTATGTTTAGTTTACAAAGCATTTTAAACATACTAGTTATAAGGTAACTGTGTGATTTCTTATGAGTTTCCTTCAAGGAGGGAGTCAATCTTGTGAGTAATTCCAGAGGGTTGGGTGTTAGTATGAAACTTTTATAAATGGATGTGAGGATGAGAGGATAGTTTTTAAGGCATTCTATCTGGGACTTTAATTGTGTTCTTATTTGTTGTCTTTCTATGGATTTGCATTTTATTTGACTCTTTACCCATGATTAGGCACTGGTCTAAGTTCTGATAAGTGGTTCTCATCATCAATTTTAAATAAAATTAATCTTTACTTTCTTGTGTATTTTAAGCATGCATGTCTACATGATTGTATTGAGAATTACAGTCCATTGTGTTGATTCCTTAAACAAAGAATGAATAGGTTATCCTTCCTAGGTCTGAGACTAAAAAAGAAGAGGGATGAATTTCCTTGTTACACTGACAATAGCTCTTGTTAAGTTCATGTTATGGCTTGTTAAGCTCTACATTAGGTTAGTAATAATTATCTACAAGGTGTGTTATCAACTATTGTAGTTTAAAGCAAGAGTGAATCATTTTATCCACCACTGAGTTACTAAGAAGTAAAAATCTGAAAGTAGGTACACGCACCTGGGTTTGTGGAGCCCAAAGTGAAGAAGGATAATATCCTTGTTAATTAGCCTTTTCCCTGTGTGAATCTGAAGTTGGGAATCTAAGAGTCAAGCTTGAATAGCTATAAATTGATTCAATAAGAAAAAGAGATAACATGGTGAGAGAGTTTATTATGATCAGTTTTATGATGGGAGCACATGCAAACGAGTGTTTGGAGATGACACTATTGGTGATGATACGATCACGTGGGCACAATATTCTTCATTTCTCACTTTTCCATCAATATTGGGTGCAGTTATCAGTGGGTTACTTCTGCCATATTGATGAGGTCATGGATTTTTAGTCGGATGGGGTTGCATTTTGGAGGACTTGATCGCTCATCCTTAAAGATTGGATTGGGGATCCTGTGTATTGGCACAACTTTATCATGATTTGCATGATGTCGTGTACAAGGTTAGTACAACTATTTCAGCAGGTGTAGTTCTATTGCAGTTATGGACCTGGGAGCATATCTCAATTATGAGACTGATTGATGCTCAAGTTCGAGGCCAAGGATGGCCTTATACATTTTTGTATGATAGGATGGTTGTCTAGCATCATCTGGGAAAGCTTGAGTATTGGCATAGGAACATTGATGATATCGACTAGGTCATGTGGAGACCTTATCTGAGCTACGAGGGATGGTGGGATGATGATGATCTCCCCTACATGTTTTCACCATAGTGGATGATTGGATGATCACCACTTGTTATTGAGAGGTTCTTCTTTGGGAGAGTTTCATAATAGTATGGAAGAGTACATGACATGCCTTAGGGTATGGCTTTATACACTCGAGTCCAGGCTAAGAGATCAATGTGGGGTGCACAGGTAGATTACCAGTTTTCTTGTACAAAGATGTATCAATTAATTTATATCAGATGGGATATGTTAGACCATGTTGTTGATGAGAGGATGTCTGCTAAGTATCGAGAGTGGTTTTATTGTCATAGATTTATGAGATGTATAGATCCAGTAGAGCCTATCTTAGATGTAGATGATACCTTGGATGATGGTGGTGGTGGTGGTGGTGGTGGTGGTGGTGGTGGTGGTGGTGGTGGTGGAAGAAGGTGAGTACAGAGATAGAGAGCTCCTTGGGTATAGAGGGCTACAACACCTCAAATATGGGGTGGTCATATTAGAGCTTGAGGTTGTGGTTTTGGACAGCCTAGGTAGAGACAAGCACAAGTACCTCTATGGAGATAGGCACAACATAGACCAGCTCCTAACTGGGGCAGATAGAGACATAGACAGATACATGTGGCTAGAAAGGTTCCTCTATAGGGTCAAGGTCCTACTTAAAGACCAGCATCTCCATAGAGACATGTGCCTCCACAGGTAGATCCATAGGTTGTTACATTGCAGGTGCATGTTTCCCCACAGGTTCCTCTTACTCCTCAAGCACTGCAAGCTCCTCAAATTCCTCCATTTGTGGATATTTTAGTATAGGATGTGAGGACTTTGCAGGTAGGGATGACTGCTATGATTAGCCAAATGGATCAGGTGACTACCATGTTACATTAGTTTATGACAATGATGGCACAATTTCCAAATGTTTCTAGTACTAGTCAGGCACCACCGACTACTTAGGATAAATTAGGTGATAGGGGTCTAGATGGCACAGGGGTGATAGGTATAGGTGATGGATCAGGTGTTTTGACTGGTGATGGATCAAGTGCCCCTATTGGGTCTTGATATAGATCTAAGATATTGATCTATTGATATTGCATTGATGTATCTTTCTATTTATTGATCAGGACTTTGATGATGGATCATTTTGTCGATGTATCTTGACATACAGATTTGATATTCTCTTTGATGATGGACATTTATCTATGATGACTCTTTGATTCCCCATTTCATGATGTTATGATGTTGATGTGAGATTTCTTTATATGCAAATCTACATGGTTTCTATAATGCATTTACTTTCTTTCTTTATTATATGGATGTAATGTCTTATCTTATGACATAGATAAATGGATGCAAATGATATATGCAATTACTTCTACATGTTTTTCTGATTTTATCATGATTTTATGGTTTATGCAATACAATGGAAAAATGAATGCGAATTTATTTTTTAATTTTGATGTATGCAACTTTATGGATGAAATGCAATCGTAAGGATGGAAAATGAATGAATGATTTCTTTTCTTTGCTTTTCTTGTGATGTATAAAGATAATTATTAATGAATGAATGGATGAAAAAGATAATCTTACATTGTTGATTTGAAACCATTGAATTGATTGAAATCCATAAATGATTAACCCCTTTGTAACTTGAAAAAATCCTATAAATAATGCAATTAATCTAACATGAAAATGCAATGCAATGCAACTAATTGTCATTGATTTTTGTGAAAGAAATGCAAAAGAGATATATTTTCATCATTGAGCGTTGTGGAACTAGGAGTCGATACAATCCTTACTAGTGCCACTGTGACCATAAGAATATGAATATCACTTTCATCTCATTTGGTAACCTCTTTAGGAACCTAGTACAACCATCACTAGTTGAATGACCAACTATGGGAGTATGAATACCAGTTTCATTGAATTCAATGTTGCAAGTGGATTTCAGTATTTAAGATATGGAAGATCTAAATAGCCAAGGTATCCTTTTGTGTAAAAAATAAAGGTTAATCCTCCTTCCTATATGAATGTCCTCGATGGTTCTTTTGATCATGTCTTTTGAGGAATTTACACAAGTTAGGGGATCTTCCTCAGAACAGTCACCCGAAAGCCAAGAAAAACATCATGTCTTCGTCATCGCCAATCTAGTCGAAATATCATTGATTAGCTAAAAAGAACATGACATGAAAAGTTCAATGAAAATCATCAAAAATTTCAAGTGTTTTTCAATGTATCAATATTTTCCATAAGAATTCCAAACATTTTGATCATTTAGGGTGTTGTGAATTTTTAATCCTAATAAAATAGGTCAATGAAGGTCAAGGATCAAGTTATGTGATCAAACTGTTTAGGGTGAACAATGATATCCATCAAAAGTTCCAAAATATCTCTCCTCTGACCTGTGACCAAGATGTAGCACTTTTGAATCTGTTTGTACCAAAAACCAATGATTTTCCCTCAAGTGATAAGTGAAACCGTGTATAAAGCTTGGGCAAACTGAAACCTAGTATGTGACAATGCAGCTGAGAGACTTTATTATGACTATGCACAAATGATGGATGCAATGAGGATGTGTACAAATGAGATGGTGAAAAGGAAATATGTACAAAAGAAACTAGGAAAGACCTAAGAGAACAAAAAGTGCATGTTTCCAAGTTTTCACCTTTTGGGTTTATTGCTTTTTTTCTCTTTTTTCTCTTTTTTTTTGCTACCAAGGTGCCTGTTACTAGGTTTTCACCAAGGCACTTTTCTCCTTTTCAATTTTTTCAATTTTTTCTTTTTCTTTTTTTTTCCTTTTGATATCATCAAGGCGCCTATTTGCTAGGTTTTCACCAGGACAACAATTTTTTTTATTTTTGAATGTTTTTGCTTTCTTCATGCTCAATTTTCTCCTTTTTCTGATTTTCTACTTTTCCATTGTTTTTTATTTTTTGATCTTTCTAATTTTTTTAGATTTTGATCTTTTCTCATTTTTTTGGATTTTTGACTTTTTCCATGTACAAATAAGATGCTAACTCTTCTGATACACTCATTTGATACTCTTTCTTCTAATTCTCTTTCATCTGATTAGGTATGAAACCACTTTAAATGGATGTTATTAATGGGTTCTTGCAACTCCTCCCCTTCACAAACAGCTAGTGTGTAGGTTCTCATTATAAAGAATAAATGATGACAAAAGGTGCAAGCCAATTCACTTCCCATTTTCCCTTCTTTTCTCTATCAACTTGATTTTTAGGGTTTTCTCTTAACACTAAGTCTCCCACTTGAAAGGTTCTTGGTTTAATGTGCTTGTTGTAGTTTCTTGAATTTTTTTTTTGATATACCTACAAATGATCATATCCTTGTGTTTGATGTTCCTCCAACAATTCCAATTGTTGAAGTCGGGCAACCCTATAATCCTCATCAGTGATTAATCCATGTAGTGAAACTCTTAGGGATGGAATCTCAACTTCTAAGGGTAAAACAGCTTCGGTCCCATAAACTAAGGAGAATGGTGTAGCTCATGTTGGTGTTCGTATGCTAGTTCTATAGGCCCACAATGTCAAGTTTATCTAAATATGTCAATCTCTTCCTGATTTATCAACCGATCTTTTCAATATTTTGAGGATGTTCTTGTTCGTAGCCTTGGCTTGTCCATTACCTTGAGGATATTAAATGGAAGAAGAATGGTGAGTAATATGAAATGTTTCACAAAGTTCATCCACATCTTTGTTCTTGAATTTTTTTCTTTTGTCCGTGATTATGGCATGAGGAATACCATATCTACAAATTATGTGATTAAGGATAAACATGGAAATTTTTTTCCCATTGCATTTGTCAAAGGAACAGCCTCTACCCATTTAGTGAAATACTCTATCAGTGTGAGGATGTATTTATGTCCATTATAACATGGTGGGTAAATTATGCCAATTAGATCAAAACCCCATTGATAAAATGGCCATGGTGTGATGAATGGATGTAATTCTTGTGAGGGTGCATGGATCATGTCTCTGTGATATTGGCATTTAAAACAAACTTTCACAAATTGGAAAGCGTCTTTCTCTAAGTTTTTCCAAAAATACCCCATGCAAAGGATTTTCTTAGCTAAATTTAATCCACTTGAATGCGACCCACAAATCCCCTCATGGACATCTCTTAAAGCTAATCTTGATTTCTCTTCCTCTAGACACCTAAGGAGTGTTTTTTCAAGACCTTTGGGATACAATGTGTCTGATAGGATGGTATAACAAGCCGATTCTCTTATGAAATGTCATTTTTGAGCTCGGGTTTGGTCCAAAGGTAAGGTTTGGTCTTTAAGATAAGTATAGATTGGTCTATACCAGGGTGAGTCATGTCCGTTAATAAGGGAAATTATTTGGGTATTGGGTAAGTCAAATGTCATTTTTTTCCAATTCTTCCACCAAGAATTAGTACCTCACATTTTTATCAGGCATTTGGAGTAATGAAGAAAGGGTATCCATTGCATCAGCTGCTCTATTTTTGTCTCGTGGAATTTTCTCAAAACTTATCAAGGAAAAATACTTTTTCCAGTCATCCACCATCCTTTTATATGGCATCGATTTTTCATCTTTGGTGTTGTATTCATCATTGACTTGATTTATGACTAATTGAGAATCTCCATAAACTTGCAATTCTATGACATTCCATTCTAAGGCCATTTTGAGACCTATGACCAAAGCTTCATATTCATCAATATTGTTTATGAAAGGAAACAATAGTTTGTAAGATTTGGGAATTGTGTATCCTTGAGGTGTTATAAAAATAATTCCTTCTCCTGAACCACTTTGAGTATAGGATCCATCAAAATATAAGGTCCATATCTTTGCTTCCACATTAACAATTTCTTAATCAGGAAACTCTACTTGAATTGGATGTGTAGACTCTAAAGGATGTTCAGCCAACTGATTAGCAATCACTTGTCCCTTTATTGCTTTCCTATCCACGTACTCAATGTAAAATTCACTAAGTACCATCACCCATTTTGCAATCCTTCCCGTTAGAGTTGTTTTACTAAGTAGATACTTTAATGGATCTATTTTGACAATTAACTTAACTTTATGCATCAATATGTAATTTCTAATCTTTTGAGAGGAAAACACCACTGCTAGGTAAGCTCTTTCCATGAAGTTATAATTCAATTGATATTTTATCAATGTTCTACTCAAGTAGTAAATGGCTCTTTCTTTTCCTTCATTGTCTTCTTGTGCCAATAGAAACCCTAAAGATTTCTCTGTAGCTGATATGAAAATTAATAAGGGGTTGCCTTTGATAGGTGGAATCAAGATGGGTGGGTTCACCACGTATTTTTTCAACAATTTGAAATCTTTGTCACACTCATCATCCCATGTAAAAATAGTGTCTTTATGTAGCAATATTGTAAATGGATGGCATTTTTCCACCAATTGGGAAATGAATCTCCTTATAGATTGAAGTCTTCCTTGAAGAGACCTCATTTGACTAATATTCTTAGGAATTTCCATGTCCATGATTGCTTTCACTTTCTCGGGATCTACTTCAATTCCTTTTGTAGAAACAATGTAACCTAAGAGTTTGTTGGATTGCACCCCAAAAGCACATTTCTTTGGATTGAGTCTCACTTTGAATTTCTCTAACCTTGTGAAGATATTTTCTAATATTGGTAAGTGATCCTTTCTTTCATGTGATTTTTCTATAATATCATCCACATAGTCTTCTAGGAAGGTATGCATCATATCATGGAAGATAGTGGTCATTGCTCTTTGGTAAGTTGTTCTAGAATTTTTGAGACTGAAGGGCATCACATTCCAACAAATGGTTCCCCATGGGCATGTAAAAGCTATCTTTTATTGGTCTTTGGGTGCAATTCAAGTTTGATTGTATCCACTAAATCCATCCATTATGAAAATCATAGAATGACCCATTGTTAAGTCCACTATAGCATCAATTCTAGGTAGCACAAAATCATCTTTTGGGCTAGAAAAATTAAGGTCTCTAAAATCCATGCAAACTCTAAGGTATTTTTCATGTTTTGTGACCATTACAATGTTTTATATCCATTTCACATATGCAATCATTCTTATGAATCCAACCTTGAGTAAATTTTCCTATTCTGCAATTCACTAAAAGTGCCACATGAGGGTGCATCTTTCTCAATTTTTTCTTTACGGGTTTCACACCGGGCTTCACATTTAAATGATGTATTAAAAATATTGGACCTAACCCTAGCATATCAGCAAAGTTAATTTTCTTTGCTTAAAATAACTTGAACTCCTTCCTTTCTGATGGACTCAAGGATGTTGCTAAATGAATGAACTTGGGCTCCACTTCGGTGCCAATGTTAACTTTATCAATTGGTTCAATAAGGATGGGTGCCATAATTGGGTTTTTACCTTTGGAAACATCCGATATTTTTACTTTTTTAGGTTCTAATACTGCCACATGGTGGTTTTCACCACTAGACCTTTTCATTTTTTTGTATTTCTTTCTTTTATTTTGTGGGTTGAGAGGTTGGACCCCTGCCTCTATCATTATGTCTGGATTTTATTGATTGATGAAAGAAGATGGCTCAACATCATTTAGGTATTGGGTCATTTCAAGGTCATTGGGAAAGTATAATAGGTCATTTGGTTTGGATAAATCCCAATCAATAAGTTCGGGGTGCATTAGGGCTAAGAACTCATTTGACAGATTTTCATTCAAAGGGTTTAGGGACATGACCTCATTTGAAGGTCTGTACATTGTATCACTTAGGTCTATGACATGGGCTTCCTTAAGATATTCCATGGAATTAGGATCAAAATCCCCTTCACTAGAGTCCTCATTGATTTCTGTGGGAAATAATGTGTGTGGATTAAATACAATGTTTGAATCACCCCCCCCCCCAAGAAGGTACCCAAGGTTCACCTATACATTGATTATTCCTAGATGCTTCACCAATATTGGATTCTTGAGGTTCACTTAATGCTTGTGTAGAATTTGAACCTTGATGCTCATTGTCTTGACTTGTGACATTAGGAATGGTTGCATATATGTGAATAACATCAACCTCTTTATCATGATAAGAATCTTCAGATAGGGAATCCCACTCGTAATCCCTTGAATCATCCTCACTTTTGAATCCTACCATGTGTACATGTTCATGAAAATCATGCATTGGGATTGAACTTTCTCCTTTGTTTTGATAACCTATTTTGGATTTCTCTACTTTTTATCTCCAAGCCGACTCAAGGGTTCTAGAAATCCTCTATTTCTAACTCCTAAGGGTCCTTGTCCCTTGTATCCCATTTTTTGCATAATTTTGTACCCTTTTCCATATTTCTCAGTTTGAATGTGATGTGTTGTACTCTTTCCATGGGATTGTTTGAAGTGTCTTCCTCTTTGCAGAGTCATTGTAGCACTTCATTGTCCTCCTTTTCTAAGGCTGATTTTTTACTCTCTTACAAAATCAAAATTATATTTATGAGGTAGATGAGCCCTTGATAGTTTTCCATGTGTCCTAGGAGAATTTTGCAAATCAAATAGGGAAATAGAATATTCCCCCACTCCCTTGGAATTGATTCTACATTTTTTTTCAAAGTTATGCATCATTTCATTCATCTTTTGGTATTGGTCCTTCTTGGCTTGTTCTCTCTCCTCCTTGGAAAGTTTCAAAATTTCCATCTTCAACGTAGAAGTCTTAATTGAATTTTCATGTGAGCTTTGACCCTCATAACTCACTTTCTCCTTTCTCTTAGTTGATGTAGTTGAGTTAGTTTGATTAGGGTTTGAGGTAGATGTAGCATTTGATGTTACATTCAAACTTTCCTCTTTATCTTCTTCAATGGTGACATTAGGGATGAATCCTTCCCTATTGTGAGGAATAAATAATTCATGACTTGGTTTCAATGTGTTGCAATATTGAAAGGGATTAGAATCTCCTCCAATTGTGATCTCTTCACCCATGTGTGGAAACTTTATGCATTGATTATAGGTGGAAGGTATCGCTTGCATCTCATGAATCCATGGTCTTCCCAATAAGATATTATAAGTTAGTTTCATGTCGAGGACTTAAAATATGGTGTCTTTTTTGATAGGTCCCACTTGAATAGGAATAAAAATCATGCCTTTTGAAGACCTTTATTCCTCATCATAAGCCTTAATGGTAATAATCTTTTCACAATCAATGGATGATTTGGCTAGCCCTATAGACTTGACAAGGTTCAATGTGCAAATATTAAGACTGGATCCCCCATCAATGACGACTCTCTTGACCCTATGCCTTTGGATTAACACTTCTACATGCAAGGGAAAAATTTTAGGGTGGGTAATAGACATATCATCTTGTTCGAAGAATGAAAGTCAATGAGGAGTTGTGAGATGTCCTTCCATATTTTGAAACTTATCTTCCTCCAAAGTTATAGGAACGTTAGTCTCTACTAGGGATTTTTCCAAGATCTCTTTGTGGTTAGGAGAAAGTTTCAACAACTCCAATATAGAGATTTGGGCTAGAGTTTTGTGCAATTGATCCACCAAACTATAAGGCTTTATTGAAGAAGGTGTTGGTTTAGCCAAAGTAGTTGTTGGAGTAAGACCAAAAGTTTTAGGGGCACTTCCTTGTAGGGTAACTATTGTTTCTTTCCCCCTAGTTACAACATTAGAGGTCTCTTTGTTAGTTTGTTATTTGATCACCACCACATTGATAGTACTATCATGTTTGGATAGGGCATTAATAGTATTGTCATAGCTATGGGAAAAGTTTACATTGTTATTTCCTCTTGAATTGTTTCCATTGTTGCCTTCATTGTTAGCATTGGAAGATTCACCTTTCTTGTTCTTGTAAAAAGGAGTTTTAAAAGCCATGTGGTCTTCGTTATTTTGAGGTCCCTCTACCTTAATCACACCACTGTCAATTAGATCTTGCACCACATATTTTAGGTGCATGCAATCATTCATCTTATGTCCTTGATTCCTATTGTATTCACAATGGTTAGACTCACTCCACCATGTAGGCTTGATTTTTGGTTCATGGGGTTGAGCCCTTGGTAAATCAATAATCTTATTTTCAATAAGTGTCCTTAATGCATTTTTGAGTGGTTCACCCAAGCAAGTGAAATTCCTCTTAGGTGTTGGTGCAAAGAAAGGCTTAGGCTTTTTAGCCCCTTGATAATTCCCAAAGTTATTATTGTTGGTATTGTTGTTGAAAGGAACTTTGGGTGTTTGAGTAACATTGTTAGCTTGAGAGGATCCTCTTGTAATATTAAAAGGTGTGGCCTTAAAATTATTTTCCTCTATAACTCTATCATTGACCACTCCTTTATTGTTGTTCCTCATCCAAAACCGGTTATTGGTCGGAGGATTCCTATTTTGATTGTTATTGGAGGTATTACTGTTGTTGTTCTTATAAAGATTAAGTTCTCCACTTTTAACCAGTACCTCTCCTGTGGTAACCCCATTCTGAATTAGCTCTTGGAAATACCTAGGATATTGAAACCTTAACTGATAGTTCATCTCATTACACAATCTATTAATAAAGATATCCATCTTTTATTTTTTAGGTATACTTCGAGGGTATCTAGTGAATACCGCTCTCCATCATTGCAAGAAAAGTAGGAATCCTTCTCCCTCTCGTTGCTTGGTATTACATAAATTTATCATCGTAACCTCATGTTTTATATTGTAGGAATAATGAGTTACGTATTTGGAGGCCAATTCTTTGAAATTTTGGATGTCGAAGGGAAACTTGGAAAACCACTCCATTGCCATGCCTCCTAAACTTTTAGGAAACAACCTCATTAAATATGTTGTATCCTGCATAAAATCTAGGCTTAATGTACAAAAATCCCTCAAATGATCTTGGGGATTGGATGCTCCTTCATACTTGTCATATTTAGGAAAAATAGCATTATTTGGGAATGGCACCATAATTAGGGTTTTATTGAATGGAAAAGGACACAAAGCTTCAATGGAAAAGGGTTTAGGAGGCCCTCTTTGTTTCATTGTGTCCAATTGCATTTGGAATAATTTAAATTGTTTATTCATGACATCAATAGGATTTGATTCAACTTATTTTTGTTTGAGTTGATTGACATCCTAATCATGAGGGAGTTTGAGACCTGCTTGTGCTAGGTCTAAAAAGTACTTCTCCCTATCTCTATCAAACACTTTCTCCATAATTGTCATGAAGAATGGGATTTTCATGGCTTTGTTAACCTTCTCATGAGTTGCTTCTTCATCATTAGAGTCAACATTTCCCCCATTGTTGTTGTTATTTAACCCTTGGTTGTTAGGATCCATTCCTCCTCCATTGTTGTTATTGTTTAACCCTTGGTTATTAGGGTCAAATCCTTCTCCATTATTGTTGTTATTAACCCCACCACCTCCATTTTTATTGATATCCTTATTAACTTGGTTGATTTGATTGGGGTCCATGTTTCCAAATGGGAAAGATACAGTTGGTTCCACTTATCTTGTATATTCTCACGTTGGTCTTAAAGAAGTGAATGTATCACTCAGAAAAGGAAGCTCCTACCTTAGATATGAACCTTCCAATTGCAGGGTGTTTTTAATATAGTGAGATTGAGTAAAAGCTGACATGGACATGAATTGAGTAAAAACTTGGCTTTCTCACTAAAATTGATCAATCCCTTATGATGTTTGTTTGCAAAAATCCAAAAGGGTACTCAAGAATGAAATCCAATTTTCTCCAAGCCCTTGGGAAATGTCCACTATTTTCCCTTCTTTGTTTTTGGGTGTCACTTCCTTGTGTATAGGTGTGACTTAACTGTTAGCAAGTGTCGACTGGAGTTTGTGTACACGACACTCTACAGTTAGCAGGCAGTGTTTACCTGTTGATAGGAATTGGTTTAAAGTTTCTAGGTGTCACTTTCTAGTGACTTACGCGGTGTGTGAAAGATGTTAGGCATTGTTTCAGATTTTTAGGCATCACAAAACTTTCTCTACGCATCACTTAAATGTTCATACGCAGCATTTGGAAGATCAAAGTTGTTTTTCTCAATTTGTTTGGATTATAAAAGTTTAAGGATTATGATCAAGTCTGCCAAAGAATATTCTTTCTTGAAAATTAAATACAAACACAACACATACACACACACATCAAGTTTGTACCATGTCCCTAAAACAACACTATGTGCATGTTCTCAGTCATTTTCACAAGTATAACACAAGAATAGATTCCAAACAATCTACCTAGAGTCAGATTTGACTTTTAAAATTTTGCTCTAAAAGATAGCTTGCTACTTATTTGGGATTTAATGAACACCTCCGTTCTAAACTATGTCAAGTTCTTTTACCCTCTTGTGGGCTTCCCAGATGCACAAAAGTATGATTTTGTGCAATCCCGAAGGACTACTTGAGGAAGTGAAGATAAATTACACACAATTTAGTCACCTTCACATTAAGGAAGCGTGCATTTATTTATAGTGGGTCAAATAGTATCGCGTCTTAAGCATATGTCTCCCACTTTGGATCGTTCCCTCTCACTATCCTCGTAAGGAAATTCTCGGGAGGCAGGCCCTCTAAAGTTCTAATTTAACTAGAATATATAGGAAAGCGACAAATGAACTTAGTTAAACAATTTTGGGAATTTGATTCACTTAAAAGTGAAGAGCATATCCCTATTTTTGTTCTTTGTTCCAAACACTTCAAAAACACTTGTTCTTTTTCAACCCCTTGACAAGGGGGTTCTTGAAAATTGAAATGTGTGGTTAATTTTCCTCTCTTTCTTTCTATCACCTCAAACTCAACATGTTTGGCTTTTTGATCAACTTTGAAAAGTTGAGAGCATATGCCTAATGCTTTGTTCAAGATGGACAATAATAGGGTTTTTTCCTATTTAAACTAGATATAATTGAATTGCCACAAGTTAAGCGAAAGCAAGCTTGTTTCAAAAAATACCTCTTTTGTAGCTAGCAAAGGCTAGGCACTTTTTTGAGGTTTTTGATGCTTGTTTTTCTTACTCACCTAGTGGCGATAGTTCCCACTCTGGCTCCACCAACAAGTTAGTCAATACAAAGGAACAAAGTGAAGAAAAACTTGAAACTAAATTGACAAATGCACCTAAGTTATTTTGATCAAATTTATCAAAATCAAGCTTAAGATCCTAAAGCATAAAATCAATTTAAAGTAGGAAACTTCTTTTTGTATGCACTACTAACTTCTATGTAATGATCATACAGATGCTCTTCTACCTCTAAACTTTCCAAAAGATTTGCGTTATGATGTTGTTTAGAGTATTTTTTTAGAATCCTTACCTCTTTATTTGGCCTTGTAACCCTTAATTCTGGCTTCTGCATTTTCAGGTGTTGTTTCATCTACAGGAAACAAAAAAATAGAGAGTCAAAATAGAGAACAAATCAATTAAAACTCAATATCAAGAAACAAATTCTAGGTGTCATATAATAGCTAATAGGCGTTATTTAACTATTAACAAGTGGAATTTAAAACTTTAAATGCATAATTTAATTCTTAACACGCGAAATTTAAAAATGACAGAGCGTTAAAAAAAAATTCACAGGTGCTGCAGAAAGTTTAAATTGCGGTGAAAGGCTTATCAAAGGCATCAAATGACATGTAGTAGGTGGTGTTTCTCAGGTCACAAGCGACACTTTATGGTCCCAGGTGTCACACTTTATCTCCCAGGTTTTAAAAGCAATTACGACAGAGAGAGAAGGTTTCTAAAGGTGTCACTTCTGTGCTGGCAATAGTCATTAGATTGTTTATAGGCATCATTTCTCCTGCAAACTGCAAAATAACCACAAAAGTGAAGGAAAAACACACAAAATTTCAAATAAACGAGGAATTGCGTCTCAAAACCCCACAGTGGGCACCATTTGAATAAAGTACACCTTCATGAAATTGATTTATCTAGCTACAATTCTATGGAAGAATAATGGAAATTTAACCTAAGAATTGCAATTAAATCAATAAACATCTCATGGATCTCTATCTAAGATTTGTTAATAGAGCTCTCAGCCTTAATCTCTATCAATGACAATCCTAGAATGAGAAATTGATTATAGTAAATGCCTAATCTAGCTGAATTCTCTCAAAATTTCTATGATATGTAATCCAAATGCTCATAAAATGATCTTAATTCTCTCAATTTGCTATGAAATCTCTCAATATTTCTCAAGATGCTATGAAATTTATAAGAGGTTTGATGCTTTGTATTCAAATTTTCTAGGATCCCTATGCTCTCAAAATAGCTTCTATTTATAGGATTTTCCCAAGTGTAGGGGGTGGAGTTACTTGATCATAGTTAAGCCATGGTTGAGTGAGAGGCTTTCAAATGGTTTCAAATTGGGGGACTGTAATACCCACTCGTGTTTTTCTTTTTAGTTTAGGATGCCGTACTTTTAGGCATTGGTTTCAGTTGTTTGTCCGAATTCTTTTAGGCCACATTTCATGTGAGCTGATATTATTTTATTTGATGATGATACTTGTTTTATGATGTTATGATTTTTATCTTATGCATAGATAGATGTGATGATGTTATCATGTTGATTATTATATGTCAATTTCGGATTATGATATACTTACCCCATACTTGCATGTGTATGGTTTTCTTATATGTGAATGTACCTATTGATGTGTTGTTGTGGTAGAGGATGGAGACGTAGTTACTTGCTTCAGTGAGATCCACACGTTCGACCGATCCCTATCATTGATTGCGATATTATGTTATGTATGTACATGCGTGTTCGTTGATGACAGGATTGTAGGTACAGGGCATCGTCTTCCCTGAATTGACAGGAGTGAGTGTGCAAATAAATATTCATCTCAATGGTAAAGAGGGGAGGTGACATACAGATCCAAAACCCTAACCTAAGCCTAATCGTCCTAATGTAGGATGAGTTTCAGTATGACTACCTTATCCGGATTTGTCTAGGTTGACAGAATTCGAATACCCTCTCTCTTGAGTTTGTGTGTGTTTTTGCTTGATTATGTTTTCAGGTGATTTTTTGATTATTGAGTGATTTTCCATGTTTAGTGAATTAATGGAATTATAGTTGTACTTGTTATGAATAATCAGATGGAATCTTTTGTTATTATGTTAGTTGTGTTTTGCTTTAAGTAATTCAACGTCATGGAACCCTTGAGTCATGTGATCAATGTGAGTGTAAGACATGTGTATAAATGGTAATCGCTTCTACATGATTGTATGTTTCTTTATGTTAACTTTAAAAAAAAAAAATTTATTAAGCACACATAGTGACATGTTTAGGTTAATCTCTCTTAGGTTCCCTGGCGGGGCGTTACATCTGGTATCAGAGCTCTAGTTTCTACACTGGGAACTCTAGGAATTGTCCGCCCATTAGGTTGTGTCTAGCTTAAAATGAAACTAAAACATAGACATACTACACATATGTTTTTGATGTATTGCTTTATGGTTTATTTGTTTATGCTTTAGTTTATGTTTCAAGCTTTATGGTGAGATTTATATTATCTCTATTTGTTTCAGGAATTATGCCTGAGACACGTGCAGTTAGAGGCCATGGTAGGGGTAGGTCTGGTTCCCATGGGGGAGGGCGACAGGCTAGCTCCTCCACTAGTGTGAGATAGGAGAGTGGGCAGCATCAAGATAGGGGTGAGCAGCGGAGGGAGAATCAAGATGAGTCTGGGGGTTTGAATATTAGACAAATCTTTCAGGCCATCTTAGATCGTCTTCCTGAGAGAGATAGAGTAGAGTGAGAGGCATCTCATCACTCTCAGTAGCAGCAGGAGGAGAGAGAGAGAGAGAGAGATCCAGGAGCCCTCGTAGGAGGACTATTTCTGTGGATCCAGCAGTGGTTGCAGCCAACCACATGAGAGATTTGATGAGGGGAAAGGCTATTCCTTTCGCCGGACAGGATTCTGGATTAGAGGCAAAGACCTGGTTGATTGCATTAGATAGAGTATTTGTGATGCATCCCTTTAGTAGCAATACTAAAGCGAGGTATGCCATCATGCAGCTGACTCATTTCGCAGCTATCTGGTGGAAGATAGAGGAGCAGAAGCTTGGACTTCGCATGGATA
Source organism: Thuja plicata (assembly GCA_018584345.1). Taxonomy (NCBI): domain Eukaryota; kingdom Viridiplantae; phylum Streptophyta; class Pinopsida; order Cupressales; family Cupressaceae; genus Thuja; species Thuja plicata. The sequence goes on along the minus strand of MU227831.1, from coordinate 1,874,360 downwards.
CCATTACTTGGGAACTATTTCTCAAGAATTTCAGAGTGAGGTTCCTATCTGATCAGTGGAGGTAGCAGAGAGCTGATGATTTCCATAATCTTAGGCAGCTGATGATGACTGTGGAACAGTATGAGCGTTGTTTCTACGAGCTCCAGCAGTATTCTGGGTACAGTGATGATACCGCATTATTCGTACAACATTTTGTTCGTGGGCTTAATGCTCGCATTGTAGGTGACGTGAAGCTCTTTGAGCCAACGGACCTACGAGCTGTGGTGATTAAGGCCACTTTATCAGAGGCTAACTTGGCATTAGGCCATGGTGGTCGGACAGGTGCTCCTACAGGTGGTGCATCTGGTTCCAGGGTTAGAGGTAATCAGTCTCGAGGGACTGGGAACTTCAAGGAACCCCCTAGTTCCTTTGTGAGTAATCAGAACTCACAGCAGAAGGTGACTCATCCTCAGGGTCAGAGTGGTGATACTCACCCTAGGGATTCTCGAGGTGGTTCGTGCACCAGGCGCATTCAGTATAGTCAGCCTACGCAGAGCACACAACAAAGTTTGGGTAGAGATGTTTTCCAGCAGTTGAGTGCGCCCTCCAATGGGAGAGGCAATTTCAGGAGCACAGGTTGTTTCACTTGTGGTCAGTTTGGCCACATTGCGGTGAATTGTCCACAGCGTGCTTCTCAGTCTTTTGAGCAGAGACCTGCAACTTCCGAACCTACAATTGGGAACGTCGGTAGATCTCATGGAGCATATGTAGCTTTGGATTATCATTCTCCAGTGTATCATCCTCCTGTGATTGAGCCTGCAGGTATAGGACCTGCAGCGGGGTTTCAGTTTCCGGTAGTGGGGAAGGATCCTCAGTGTTCCAACCAGAGAGTGGAGAAAGGTCCTATGGGATCTACTTGTTGAGTCTTATATGACTCATTAGGATGTTTCTTGTGTATGGGAGTTTATCCCTATTTGTTTCAGGCTTCCAGGAGTAAGCCTAATCCTAGGGGGGGTGGATGTAATACCCACTCATGTTTTCCTTTTTAGTTTAGGATGCCATACTTTTAGGCATTGGTTTCAGTTGTTTGGCCGAATTCTTTTAGGCCACATTTCATGTGAGCTGATATTATTTTATTTGATGATGATACTTGTTTTATGATGTTATGATTTTTATCTTATGCATAGATAGATGTGATGATGTTATCATGTTGATTATTATATGTTGATTTCGGATTATGATATACTTACCCCATACTTGCATGTGTATGGTTGTCTTATATGTGAATGTACCTATTGATGTGTTGTTATGGTAGAGGACGGAGACATAGTTACTTGCTTCGGCGAGATCCACACATTCGACCGATCCCTATCATTGATTGCGATATTATGTTATGTATGTACATGTGTGTTCGTTGATGACAGGATTGTAGGTACAGGGCATCATCTTCCCTGAATTGACAGTAGTGAGCGTGCCCATAAATATTCATCTCAATGGTAAAGAGGGGAGGTGACATACAGATCTGAAACCCTAACCTAAGCCTAATCATCCTAATGTAGGATGAGTTTTAGTATGACTACCTTATCCGGATTTGTCTAGGTTGACAAAATTCGAATGCCCTCTCTCTTGAGTTTGTGTGTGTTTTTGCTTGATTATGTTTTCAGGTGATTTTTGGATTATTGAGTGATTTTCCATGTTTAGTGAATTAATGGAATTATAGTTGTATTTGTTATGAATAATCAGATGGAATATTTTGTTATTATGTTAGTTGTGTTTTGCTTTAAGTAATTCAATGTCATGGAACCCTTGAGTCATGTGATCGATGTGAGTGTAAGACATGTGTTTAAATGGTAATCGCTTCCGCATGATTGTATGTTTCTTTATGTTAACTTTAAAAAAAAAAAATTATTCAGCACACATAGTGACATGTTTAGGTTAATCTCTCTTGGGTTCCCTAGCGGGGTGTTATAGGGACAATTTAAATGATTGTCTCAAAGATTGGGACAAAGGGACAAATTTGAGTGATTGAGATTCAAAGTTCAAAATGAGTGATTGAGATTCAAATTTAGGAGTGAACCATGTGCTTTGTGTTCTCAATTCCCATTGGTTTCTCAAATTCATGTTGAAAGATATTAGGATTATTTAATTCAATCAATTAATTAAATTAGTCATGTAGGAATGAATAGGTTCAATTTGGTTTTGATTTAAACTATACAATTAATTGATTAAAACCAATTATATAATTTTGATTGATCCTTTTAGGCTTAATTTTGATTATTTGATGCCATGGTTAATTAATCCTTTGATTTAAATTGCTTTTTTCCACTTTGATTAATAAATGTCCATTTGATTTTTTTTATCCATTCTAATGCAATTTGATGAGATTATGAGTAATTTGATGAAAAATGATTATTTGCTTGATAAGAGATCACCTCGTCAATTTTAGGTGTCTACAATAATCATAATGCATAAATTCCATTGTCATATCATATAAATTCCATGTCCAAAGTAAGTTTCATCATAACAAATATATCAAAATGTACCTAGGTGTCGTACTGCATATACATCTCATTAGAAAAACTACAAAACTATGTGTCACCTTAGCTAGGTAACTCATGGGGTTGGATGAGAAGGCTCATCACCTCCTCCATGTCTAGGTGGATGAGGTGGAATCCCCACTGATCCCTGTGAATCCCTTCTTGTGTTCTAAGATTGGGACCACTCTATGTATGCGGGTTTTCATCAGTCCTTTGGAACTGCCTCATAATACAAGCCCATATAGTACACTGCCTCTCTACCTATTCTTGATGCATCCTTGTGAGTTGTGAATGCCTCAATCAAAACCTGTCCCATCCCTCCTACAATGGCCACCTATTGGGCTATATCTTTCTCTCCCCTGTAAGTCTCAGCATGTCTACATGCCTCATCCCTTTGTGATGTTAGAGTGTCCACCTACTCAGTGGCCTGCTCAATCTATTCTGTCAAAGTCACTAGCTAGTCAGTCAGGGTATCTATCTTTTCCCTTAATGTTGTCACATCTTGTGGCACTACCTCCTCTATAGAGAACTCTCCTAATTCCACCCTCATCTATAAAGTACTAGGGCAATTTGGGTATTGTCAACCCTCACTCTCTCCATATCCACTTATCCCTGTACCTGAACAATATCAGTCTGAAGGTTGTCTCAGTTAGTCTATGTATTGGTGTGCTCTTAGTGCTCTATCTCCAACATCCCCCTAACCCTCTATAGCTCAACATCGAGTGCATCATAGGTTGCTTGTGTTGGTCCTGCTACTACAACCTATGGTACTAGTCCTGTGGGTCCCTGTACCTATGGCCCTATGGTCTTTGTGGTGGTGGCCCTAGTGGCGAATGTACCTATCCATGTAGTATATGTCCCTATCCTTGATCCTATACCTATAGATCCTAGACCTGTGCATCTATCCTATCCCGTACTCTCCTCTCATGCATCTTAGGATCTCTCCTCTATCTCCCCTACCACTAACGACTCTCGGGAATCCCCCATTATAGTGTCATCATCAATATCCATGTCACATGTAGGTTTCTCATGAGAAATGACCCATGTAGGATCTGTAAGTCTAATCAGTATGTACACAGCCCACCATGTTGCATACTCTACTATCATCCCTTCATTAGCCACATCTAGTTTGGCTACCCAATCTATCCATGCAAGGATCTTTTAGGTAGTGTACACCATCAATGCATTTGTGTATCTCCCCCAAACACCTACCTCCCTAGTCACATGAGGATGCAACTCATCCTCTACCACTACCCCCTATTGTAATCTGAACTACCTCATCATACAAGAGGGTCTGTACCTCTCAATCTGATGAATCATCCTCCCAAGTAGGTAGCAGTCTATCTGGATGAAAGAGAACCTCGATCTAATCCAGGATCCTCCTCTAGTATCATGTTTGTCTAGTCGGGGCATAACATAATGACAATATGTACCTACAAGCATATGGCTCCCCTGGTAGGTGAGCCTCCCACAAACATAATGGTCAAAGCACCGCAGTGTGCTCCCATGCCCACACCAATAACAAGGTCACCCCTATCCCTAAGTTGTGTACCCCATGGTATAGCTATCCCAGCATCACATACCCCCAGCAATAGACTGTCCCCAACTCTAGTATCTCTTTTAGCACCCTCAAATAGCCCATCGCAAACCCATGGCCTGATAATTCTACAAACATCCTCCCTCTAATTATGGCATGTGAGTATACTAACGGAAAAATAATGTCATCAATCTCCCCCTTTGACATTAGTATCAAAAACATGATATGTGAAACATACTTAGTGTATTAGTATCTACACTTGTGTATACTTCTTCCTTAGTCATTTGAATGACTCCCCCTATGTATATGCCGGTAAGTGTAAGTATATATATATCCTTTATCTTTTCTTTTTCAACTAATATATGTATTGTACATAACTATATACATTGCCTTTCCTCCTTTTTTGATCTAAAGGCAAAGGTACTTACAGCTTTTCAAAAAGGTGGGAATGAGAGGACTTGATTTCCTCCATCATTTTCTCCCATTTCTCCTTCAACATTTCTAGAGCCATGTGCTCTAGTGAAATCCTTACATGGATATCATAGATGTTGTCTACTACAGACATCTCCGGGGTTGCTATTAGATTTCTTGCTTCAGAAATATGTTGCTGTAGAATTGTAAGATTTGGTAGAATGTGTGCTTGAATTTCTATGATCTCACCTTTGAATTGAGTCTCAGCATCCCATATTTCTTTCCTTAGCCTATTTTCCTCAATGACCATGTCATGATGTGCCTTTATGTTGTCAGCTTGTGAGGTTAGGCTTTGTGCACTCTTTGTGACATTTGAGTCAATTTTTGCAAGTTTGTCACTATTCTCTTTTCCATATTTCTCTAGTGTGCACATTTTCTAAACTAAGGTGATTGCTTCAGCAATCATTGGCTCTAATTCATCACTAAGTTTTGAGAGCTTTACCCTATTCAGTGCCACTTCTTGGCTGATTTTATCAATTAGCTTGAATTTATATTTCTTTTCTGCTTTCTCTTCCATTGCTTGATCTGCCTCTATACCTGTTTTGTAATAGCGTTGGTAAGAACAACAACTTGTTCCTTGATTGGAGTATTTTCATCAATTTTCACTTCAGGAACCAGTTGGTGGAGTATCTCTTTAGCCTTGTCAAGTGCCATGTTTTCTCAGTGTTCTTGGATCATCTTCTTTTGTATGGCTTTCCTCTGATAGAGCACTCCAAACTCTTGAAGTTTGTCACTGTCCAATGTGGTAATGTCCCAGTTTGGAACTTCAATGACCTCATCAAGTGTTACAGCCAATATATCCTTCTTTACTATTTTCTTCTTCTTCTTCTTTGGCTAGATGGAAGATTGATTTACCACCATTTGTAAGGCATGTGATTGAGTTGACTTAGTTGGTGAGTTTCGAAAGGATGAGGCATCCTTTTGTATCTATTCAGTGTTCACCGGATGATTTGGTGAAGAAGTCTCCTCACGTACCTTGGGTGTTTCAACAGATGAATCTTCTTTTTGTTTCATTTCCTCATTTTTCTTAACTTCCTCACTCTTTTCTTGCCCTTCAACCTTTTTTGATGTATCCTCTTGTGTTGTATCTGCCTCTTGATTTTGTTCTTTTGATACATCTTGTTTCTCATCAGTTACATCCTTCATTTCAGTGTCTGTATCCTTAGGAGTATTGGGTGCACCTTGGTTTTCATCGGTACCCATATCCTTGGGTATGTCATCATCTTTCTTAGATGACTTATCTTGACTTGACTGTATATCAATAGCATCTATTAATATATGCATATTTGTCAGTGTATTGACAGTTGCAGTGTCAATAGCTATGTCCTGTCTGTCGGTTTTACCTTCTGCAGTATTGATGTTTTCATCTTTTTGGATCTTTACTGCAGGGTCTTTTCCTGTTATGGTGTTGACAATGTTGTCTAACCATGAATCATTGTTCATATCAATATCTAAGTTACCTTTTATTGAAAGTTCTTCTTTGGTAACTTATTGATCCTCCAAGTTAATGTGGATGAGGCTATTCAGTACTTGATCATGTTGGCCATCTTTTGAACAATCTTCATCTATAATATTTGTTTGTTTTTGGCCTATGATCTGTACTTCTTCATTTTCCAACTCAACTGTTGAGTGACCTGTTGTGTTGATAGGTTCCTTTTTCAGGACTGCTTTCCTCATCAAGTTTTAGTAGTCCACTCCATATTTTGTGAGTGTCTTCTTCTAGCTCTATAAGCTTTCCTTGAAGAAATTTGTAAGCTCTCAGTTTTGGTGAGAATTTCTTTG
>MU227831.1:1804660-1836517 GCA_018584345.1 Thuja plicata | reverse complement strand
ACTGAAACAAAATGACCTATTTCTAATGCAACTGAATTGCAGATTTTTAGATCTATTTACTTACAATATATTTTTGATCAATGTATCAATACAATTCCTTTGTACTTAACTCTTTTTGCTCTGTGATTTTGTGCTTTTCTATTCATCGGTGTCTGCAAAATTCTTTGGCTCTCCCTCAGCTTGATTGATCAAGACTCCATGAAGTTAATCCTTCATCAGTTTCTCTTCAACATCTTCTATCAGTTCACTCCACTGTGTATCTGATTGCTTGTTAGAAGTGAATTATCCTTGTCTCTTATATAGACATGATATTCCTTAATTCTAGGTTCTTGATTTTTGATTCTTGGCGTGAAAGACAGTCCAGCCAAATTGATTTACAGCTTTAACTCTTGATTTATCTCATAGTAATCTTCTTGCCAACTGTACAAATCACTTACTTAACTATGGTTGAATAAAACAAATAAAACAACCAGTTAAGTCTATCCTTTAGCTCTACCAGCTAGATATTTTGTCATTTTCTGATCTCTCTATTCTGTTAGTCAATTCTGCAGTTCATCACCGGTGACAACTACCAGTTTTGTCGGTGTCACTTCAGTTAGCTTCGGGATCTCCGTCTGTCGGGCATCATTGGATCTTTCTCATCGGGCAACACTATTTTTATCTTGTCGAGCATCCTTTGATTCTTCTTCGTCAAGCAACACTATCTTCTTCTTGTTGGGCATCATTGTGACTTTATCTATGTCTTTACCGATGGTGTGCACTCCACCGATGTAGTCTGTCACTTAGTGAATACTTGACTTTTATGCATTGCTGAAAGCATAACCTTTATTCCATTGATTCTCTGAAGTCTTTGGAATTATGTATATGACCATACAGATGATATCAAGTTGACATTAATGACAATACAAACCATTAATTGATTTAATGTCTTGCATTATCTTCAACTTAATATAGTCAACCATTTAGTTAGTTACATGTCATCAGATATTCAGAAACAAGATGAATGAAGATGGTACAGTGGTAAGAAACAAAGCAAGACTAGTATGTAAAGAATATGCATAGAGAGAAGGTATTGATTACTCTGATACATTTTCCCTTGTGAGTAGGCTGGAAGGTCTGTGTTTGATTTTTGTACCTGTTAAGAAGGACACACCACTTTAATAGATCATTGCATTAGTGAAAATAAGGGATTAGCAAGCATAGCAATCACCAAAATCGATCTATTGCTTCCTATCGAGGAGTATGAAAAATGACATAATAGTCCTCAAATTATGTATATTTCAATGACATATACAACCTAAGAATGGAAGATTCAAATGAAACTATAAAGCTTAAATATGACCAAAATCATAAGAAGTATGCTTAAGAAACATACATTCTAGCTCTAGAAATGAAGATTATAACAATACAAGATATCAAGACTATGATGCAATATAGCTCTACATGAAAATTAGTAGCATAAAAATGCTTTCAAATCTTCAAAATTAAGAGAATTATAGGAATGCATTCAAAAATTAAGGGCTTCAACAATCAAAAATCAAGGGCCATTTGAGCTCAAAATCCATCCTATTTATAGAAGAAATGGAGGAAGGGGAGAAGACTCTAGAAAAAATGTCATTAATGATGGTGTAATACTCATTAATGAGGAGTGTGGAAGAGAATGTGTAAGAGCCATTAATGCTTCATTTATGAAAGCATTAATGAGGTATGAGTGAGGGTCTAAGAAGCATGGGTGAGGGTTTAAGGTCAAGCTTGATAACTTTGACTTTAGGGGGAGGGTTGAATTCCTAATCACAGATTTAGGAATGTGACAAGCTAAAGGGTAGCTTAGGATTAGGATTAAGGTTTAAGACATGTGATTAAGGAGATAAGGACGGGAGGAGAGAGAATGAGCAGAGGGGGATTAGGTAATTAGGGTTAATTAGCTAATTAAGAAGAATTAGCATCTAAGAAGGGGTTGGGATGTGTTTGAACTCATGGTTGGGTAGTTGAGATTGGTTAGGTTAGAGGGAATATTAATGAAATGAATTATTGTAATAACATATTCACTCAATAATAGGAATTCTAATTAATCATTTAAGATTTTTATGGCTTTGTAATAATTAATTAGGACTATAGCTAAATTGAATCAATTAGGCTAGGGGATTGATTTTGCAAGTGATGAGGTATAATTAGGATTTCATTTAATTCCTTTTTAAATTAATTACCTTAGCTATGTATTGATTTGAATTGATTTGAATTGAGTTGATTGGTTTGATTGGCTAAGGTGATTAACAAAATTTAGTGATTAAATCACTTAGGAGATTAAATTGATTTGAATAAATTATGCCAGTCGATTAAAGAGTTGTCTGGACATAATTAGGGGTATGATCACACTTAGGGAAAATAGGGTTTATGTTCAGAGCAGACCAAATCTAGGTGGTTACATTTGCCCCTCTTTGAATTGATGTGCAAGCAGCACATTGATTAAAAGAAAGTTTTGAATGTTGACTTCAGAAAGATTGAGAATTTTGCTCATGATTGAACAAAATGCCTAATGAGATCATTCTCGCACTTGATTTAAACTAAACTGATAGAATTGACTTTGAACTTGATCGAAAAAAGGTCAATATACAAAGATCTTAAAGATACCAATTCTGAACTTGGTTTTCATCCAAAGATTGAAAATACTGATTCCAAACTTGGTTGTCATCCAAAAGTCAGTATGAAGCTGTCAGGAGCTTCGTAAGAATCTAAGAAAATGTAGACATAGGATATCCATCTTGTGAGAATCGAAGCCTTTAATCCAACAGTTCCAACTTAGTCAAGGAATTGTCATGCCTTTTATTTTTTTATAACGAAGTCATTTTTAATGTTGTTTCAAGCAAAAATTTGATTGATGATAGTGTGATCATGCCCCCTTGGGAACGAAATCAAATAAAAAAAGAAAATTCCTTAGTTCGAAATGATGTATCACTTGCAGTGATCAGGTAGGTCAAGAAAGAATGGATTTGAATAAGTGAATAAATGAAGGTGTGTTTAGAGAAAACACACATTTTACCAAGTTAATAACATTTTTTTTAAAAAGTGAGTTTGATTTTGTTCCTGGTAGATCAAATATTTTGGGAATCATTGATATCAGTAAGTAACTTGGATTTTGAATGGATTGAAAATAGAAATGATTTTGAGCTTAAGTCCTTATGTTGTTCTTTCAAATGAATCATGCAAGCTCTAAATGCATCTATATGCAGACTCTTAGGACTGTCACTGATTTGTATACATTGTAGCATTTTATCATCATTGGGTGTTGTTTGGAACGGATACCACCTTATAGTACAACAATCACTAATACCCACTGATATTATGAAATTATGAATATTATGTTTATTTGGATGTAATGTCGGAAATAGACTTAGGCATCAAGGCATAGAAGTCAGGAAGACAAGTTAACCACTTTCCTTTTACTATATCAGAATCTGTATAAGGTAAGATATTGGACCCACAATGACCTTGAAAATTCATATCCTTGGGTACATTATGCTTCGTATACCTTAGTGAAAATCTGAGTTTTTAGAAAATAGACAAGGGAATGGTTTCAACCTCACCATAGTTTATACATAACAAAGATAGAGATGTATACGGCTATCCACTCATGTTGGTAGCTCTTACCATAAACATCTAGGTTAGGTGAAATTTATAGGATCATTTGGAATAATAACCATACGTAGAAAACCAAGAAAATTTTATGCCCCTCGTCCTTGCAACTCTTTTTCTTTGAATAGACGTCATGGAGTAACTCGGAAGACACAACAATCACCAAGTGAGAATCAATCAAAGAAAATTCATAACTGTGATGCCCCTAGTTAAAGCATCATCGAAACATAAAAGAGTTATAATCAAACCAAGATCAAACTGTGTACTTAAGTAGTATTGAAAATACTATTGATTCATTTTTTTGAAGCGCAGTAGAGATTCATGATCAGTTAAAATGTGGAATATAAGCAATATGTATTCCATGTCTGAGTATTTCTCTTGTTTGTAATCCAATGTAGGTTGTCAGAACACCGTTCATGTTAGTGCAATGTTTGTGCGAGATAGGTGGTTCATAAAGATACACCCTTGTTTCATGAAAGTGACCGTTTGGTGCAAGCATCGCGAAGTATTGTGCCACGAGACAAAACCCTCCCAGGACGACCTAGCAGATGGAACTTAACATGTTATCAAAGATGCCCCCAATGTGAAATGACTTGATCCTAAGACAGAAAGGTGGACAAATCCCAAGCAAGGATATGATATTTGTAAGGAAATAAAGTCAACTTTTAGCACAGGTGTAATTGTGAAGGTCTAGTATCAGCAATGTATTGATAGATAGAGCACAGAATACAAGTGACGCCTGATTGCTAGGTTTTCACCACTTGGCAAAACTTTCTCATTCTTTTTGCTACCAAGATGCCTATTTTACCAGGTTGTCATCAAGGCACTTTTCTCTTTTTTAATTTTTTTTCTATTTTTGCTTTTTTTGAATATTTTTGTAGTATCAAGGAGCCTGTTTGCCAAGTTTTCACCAAGGCTACCTTTTTCAGGACTTTTTCCACTATTTTTGGATTTCTTCAGGATCAATTTTATGATGTTTTTGGTATTTTTTGAATTTTCCACTGTACAGGCTCTGCTAGCCAAACATTAAGCATAGAACCACTTCAAATGTAGACTATTGATTGGATCTGGAAGGATGTCTCCCTTAGGTGTAGCTAGTTGATAGGCTCCAGTCCCAAAAGTAGCAGTGATAACATAAGGTCCCAACCAATTAGGTTCAAACTTCCCTTTTTGTTCTTTGTTAGGATAGTTTTTAGGATTCTCTTTTAGAACAAGATCCCCCACTTGAAATTTTCATGGTTTGACCTTTTTATTGTACCCTTTGGAAATTCATGCCTGGTACACTTTGAGATGATTGAACGCCTGTTGCCTGCGCTCATCAAGTAAGTCTAAAGAATTCACCCGATCAATGTGGTATTTCTCATCAATAACAAGACCTTGAAAATATATCTACAAAGATGGGATTTTAACCTCAAAAGGTAGTACTGCCTCAACGCCATATACTAGGGCAAATGGTGTGGCTCCAGTTGGTGTTCTAATGCTTGTTCTATAGGCCCAAAGTGCCAGATTTAGTTGTAAATGCCAGTCTCTGCCAGACTTACTCACAGTTCTATGTAGGATCTTGAGAATATTCTTGTTAGATGCCTCAGCCTGACCATTCCCTTGAGAATAATAGATTGAGGAGCAATTTTGTGTGATGTAGAACTGTTCACAAAGGTCATCCATGTCTTGATTTTTAAATTGGCCCCCATTGTCTATTACCATTGAAGAGGGTATCCCATATCTACAGATAATGTAGTTCAATATGAACATAGCCACCTATTTTCTAGTAATGGCCTACTCTAAGAAGTTTCTTTGCTAGTGAAAAGTCATTTGAATGTGATCCACATACACCTTCGTGGACTTCTTTTAATGTGTGATCTAATTTTTCATGTTCTAAACATCTAAAAAGTGTACCATCGACACCTTGTATGTATAAGTTATTAGTTATGAGGAAATAACATGATGTTATCCTAATCAAGGATCTTTTTTCATTCCTAGATAGATCATTGGGAATATTTTGGTTAGTCAGGTAAGCAATGATCTTAGTATACCGAGATTGGTCTGGGGTTCTTAAAGCATAAATTCCTTGGCATTCTGGGGTATCAAAGGCGGGGTAGGATAATTCTTCCATCAAGAAGTCATAGAATAATTGATGTTCCTCCAGTTGTAACATGGATTCCAGTGTAGCCATGGCATATGTAGCCTTATTCTCTATTCTAGGTACTTGTTGGAATGTGATGAAGACAAAGTACTTCTTTAATTCATCAACCAGTTTCTTGTAGGGCATCAACTTCTCATCTTTTCTCTGATAATATCCATTTACTTGATTGATAATGAGCTAGGAGTCACCATACATTTGTAACTCTATGATTTTCCATTCCATTGAAAGCTTAAGACCGTTTACCAATGCTTCATATTCAGAAATGTTATTGGTGGATGGAAACATCAATTTGTAGGACTTCAGTATTTTGTAGCCTTGAGGAGTTATGAATAGAACCCCTGCTCTAGAGCCTTGTTGTGTGAAAGAACCATCAAAGTACATCTTCCATGGATACTCGGTTAAATGCATAATTGCTTCATCAGGGAACCCAATTCTTAAAGGTTCATCATCTTAAAGTGGTGAATCAACTAATTAATCTGTGAGGACTTGTCCTTTAATAGCCCTCATGTCCACATATTCAATGTCAAATTCACTTAGAATGGGGACCCACTTTGCCAGACATCCTGTTAATGTTATCTTGCTTAAGAGGTACTTGAAAGGATCAATCTTTGCAATGAGCCTTACTGTATGTGATAGCATGTAATGTCTCAGTTTTTGTGATGCAAAGACAACTATAGGAGACTAGTATTCTACTGATATAGTAGATTTCTCTTTCTTTCTTAGTTTCATCCTCTTGTGCTAGCAATACCCCTCGTGATGTGGCTATAGCTGAAATATACAGCAGTAATGGCTTTCCATGGATGGGTGCCGTGAGAATAGGAGGACTAGCTAGGTACTCTTTTAACTATTTCAATTTGGCTTCACAATGTTCATCCCATTTGAAGGTGATACCCTTATGTAGAAATTTGGTAAAGGGTTGTGCTCTGTCGGCAAGTTGTGACATGAACCTTTTGATTGACTGGAGTCTCCCTTGTAATGTTCTCATTTGACTAATGTTGCATGGAGGAGTCATCTCTAGTATAGCTTTGAATTTTGCAGGGTCTAACTCAATTCCTTTTGCTAAAACAATAAACCCTAAGAGATTTCCTGAGTGGACCCCAAAGGCACATTTCTTTGGATTGAGCCTAAGTTGAAATTGCTCCATACTATCCAATATCTTTCTTAAGTCATTAATATGAGTAGCCCATTCTTTGGATTTGGCTAAGGTGTCATCCACGTAATCCTCCATGTTTTTATGCATCATATCATGGAATATAGTGGTCATTTCTCTTTGATATGTAGCACCTGCTTTCTTTAACCCAAATGGCATGATGTTACAGCAAAAGTTTCCCCATGCGCATGTAAATGCAGTCTTCTCTTGATCTTCCAGAGCAATTTTAATATGATAATAGCCTGAGAAACCATCCATTAATTAATAAATTTGGTAGCATGTTGTGAGGTCTATGATCATATCAATATTAGGTAGTGGAAAATCATCCTTAGGACATACCTTGTTTAATTCTCTGAAGTCTATACATATCCTGATAGATTTATCAAATTTAGACACTAGGACCACATTGGAGATCCATCCTGTGTAAGTGATGACTCGGATGAATCTAGCTTTTTATAATTTCTCTAGCTCCACTTTCACTAGTAATGCAACATGAGGATGCATTTTTATAAGGTTTTGTTTGATGGGTTTAATCCTAGGATCTATAGATAAATGGTGCATTATCAATTTAGGATCTAGGCTAGGCATATTTGTGTAAGACCATGCAAAGTTGATCTTTTTCTCTTTCAAGAACTCGATGAATTGTGTCTTCTCCTCTTCTTACAAAGATTGTGCTAGGTGAACAATTTGAGGATCTTCAATTGTGCCCAAGTTAACTAGTTGTGTTGGTTCTATTAGAACTGAAGACCTTTCCTGAAAGTGATTGGGGAGGATATCAAGACTCATCCTTTGGTGCCTCTTAGAGGTTTTCACCATTAGATACATATTTGTTTTTACTATTTTAAAATCTGACACTACCACAACGTGATTTTCACTGTCAGTTCTCTTTTTCTTTTTATTTTTCAATTTTTGACTGAGAAACTTGATATCCTCCTATGACATGTTCACGCTCCTTGCATTGGTGGAAGAAGGGTAAGGTTCACAAGTGTTTAGATAGAAATCCAAGGTGTAATCATTGGGAAAGTCAAGGATAGGAGTATGATCTGTATTAGTCCAATCAATTAGATCTGGTTTTATCAAAGACAAGGAGTCAGATCTTGGGAAGGACAGCATCGCGTTAGCGTCAAGACTCTTAACTGACATGACATTTTCTGTTAAGTTAATCTCTTCGATATTTAGATCAATAAGAGTTAGATCATCATTAAAAGGGTCTTTGTTAGTTATATGTGGACCAAAATCTAGTGACTCATCAGTTGAGTAGTCTTCTTCTTCATCTCTTTGTAGGAGGAGGCTCCTAGCTTGTCACCTCTGAATTTCTTCTAGACCTAGGGGAACACCAGTTTCTTCATCAATGATTTGGGGAAGGAATTCCTCCTCTACTTTAGGAATATCAACATTGTTAGGAGTTGTGTTAGAATGTTCTATGTGTGTTGATGTAGCTACAAACATGTGAATTACATCTATTTCAATGTCCTATGTAGCAACAGATAGCTCATCCCACTCATAATCATGTGAGTCAGTTACTTCATCATTAGACCTGTTTAAGAATTCAGCGATAGTTACCTGGTGTACCCTATTAGCCACTTGTAGATCAAAGTGTGGTAAATCAATGATATGTAAAACTATGACTAATTTCCCCCAGTTAGGATGTAAATCCTATTGTCAAGGTGTGTCTTTAGTAGTTGTTGCGAATAATGGTACTACTGGATTGTCTTATGTTGTTTCTTCTACCTCTTGAATAGGAGTTTGTGCTAACAAAGGAATGCGAAGATCTTGTGGTACTTCAAAGCTTGGTACATAGCACTCACATTGATATTCAGGATTCTCTGTACCAACATGTAATAATCTTTCATAGGACCATGGTTCCAACTCTATTTCTTATGTTTCATCACTCCCTTTGTCAGAAATTGGATTATCCCTTGAAGAAGGGTCTTTAGATTTATTATTGAAACCTAGTCCTATTTTATCTCTAGTATCCCCGAATTCCATGTGTACAAGTTCAATGAGTCCTTTTACTTTGTCACCTAAAGGTCCTTTTCCTTTATATCCCATTTTCTTGAGAAGGTCATATCCCTTACCATACTTCTTAGGGGATATTTCTACATGTTTTATCTCAGCTTCCTTTGGTTCTCCCTTTTAAATCCTAGCCAAGACTGCTTGTTCTTCTGTGTTATCTAAGTAAGATGTGGATGCCTTAGCCATGCCATTTTCTTTATGGATTTCTGGCATTCAAGTTGTAGTAGGTGTGAATGATGAGGAAGTTTTCCCATAGGATCTTGGTGATACTAGAAGTTTTGTCAATAACGGGGTCATGTCCATCTTGTATTCTCCCATACCTGTTTCTTCAAGTTTTAAAGTATTTCCAAAGATTTTCATCACCATGTCTTTGGTAGTCTCAGGAGAAACCTCATCCATAGCCTCCTTGTTATGTGGGACCATACTACCTGCCTTAATATTGTTGCAAGTATAATTGGCATCTACAGGAATTGTCACCTCCATCCCATTATGTGTGAACTTGATACATTGGTGGAAGGTAGATGGTACAGCTTGCATTTTGTGAATCCAAGGTCTCCCTAACAGTATGTTTTAAGCCAAGGGTAGATCAAAAACTTGACATATGACATTCCATTCAACCGGCCCGACTCTGATGGGCATAAAAATAAGACCTTTAGAGGAACTTTCTTCTTCATCATAAGCTTTGATAGTGAATTTGCTTCTAGAGTCAATGGTCTATTCTGAGAGACCCAGTTTCCTGATTAGATTAAGGGTACAAATATTCAATCATGCACCTCCATCTATCAATACATGTCTAACATGGGATTTATGAATGAAGACTTCAATATGAAGGGGCTGATTATGTGCATGTGTCAATGACTTATCATCTTCCTCTGAAAAAGAGAGGTAATGTGGCACTGAGATGCGATTAACCATCACTTGGAATTTGTCTATATCAAGGTCCTTTGGCACATTTGCGGTGTGTAGGGCTTGTTCAAGAATTTCCCTATGTATTGTGGAGATTTTAAGCAACTCAAAAATGGAAATTTTAGCAGAGGTTCCTTGCAATTGATCCACCAGGTTGTACTTTGTTGTAGGAGTAGTAACTATTTATTGTGTTGCTAGTGGCTTAAGGATAGTGACAATGGGTACTTTGGAAGTTGTTTCTAGTTTTGAGGAGGAATTGGGTCCTTTGATCGTGACTTGTACCTGACTTCGGGTCACCACATTTGATTAGGAAGATGTGTTTTGAACACCTTTGATAGTGACCACATTAATTGATTTAGTTTTAATGTCTAGCATGTTAATCACATTATCATTTTTAGAGTAGGCGTAGTTCACTTCATTTCCTTTTCCTTTGGATGTTTCCCCTTTCTCATAGTTAGAGAATGGCTTGTTAAATGTTGTATGATCTTTGTTAGTGGTGTGTCCTTCCACTTTAATCTTTCCTCCTTTGATAAGGTCTTGGATAACATGTTTGAATTTAAGACAGTTGTTAGTCTTGTGTCCTTTGTTCTTTTGAAAGACACAATAAGAATTATCATCCCACCAACTTGGTTTGAATTCCAGCTCCCATGGTTTGGAATCTGGGATTATGAGAACTTTGTTGTCTAATAGTATCTTCAAAATAGTTTCAAGAGGCTCTTCCAAAGGACTAAATGTTCTTTGAGGTTTTGAAGTCCATGGTCAACCCTTGTAGTTGTCATTGTTTTCTTTAGATATGGAGGTTGTTACCTTGGCATCTTTACTTTCTTGCATGCTATTTGTCAGATTGAACACCTTGGATTTAGAATTAACATTAGAGGCATCTACTACTCCATCATTAACAACATTCTAGTTTTTTTTCCACCATTTAGGCTTGTTGTTAGAGTTGGTAGATTTGTTTTCTCTTTGGAGAGTGATTTCTCCCTTTTTAACCATGACTTCTTCAATACAGATGGCATTCTTGATCATCCTGTCAAAGCTAGGGGAATCTTGCATTTGCAATGCATAGTTCAATTCTGGTACCAAGTTATTAACAAAGATTTCCATCTTTTCATATTCGGGAATAGCTCTTGAATACTGTGCAAAGATTTTCCTCCACCTTTGTAGAAAGAGTGTAAAGGATTCACCAGTCTTTTGTTTAGTGTTGCATAGATCCATCATAGTTACATCATGCTGTATATTATAGGAGTAATGTTGGATAAACCGTTGATTTAACTCCTTAAAATTGTTTACCTTAGGTGTGAGCTTTGAGAATCACTCCATGGCATTCCTGCCTAGGCTTCATAGAAATAGCCTCATGAGGTATGTAGGTTCATGCATGTATTCTATGCTTAGAGAAAAATTATTCTCTTACATGGTCATGTGGATCAATCTCTCCTGTATATTTGTCATATTTTGGTCTTGCCATGTTGGGAGGAAATGAGACCATATTAATACCCTTGTCAAAAGGAAATGGATAGATGGAGTCCAAAGAGTATTTTATCTTGGGTTTAACCTTCTCCTATTTGAGAGTTGAAAGCTCAGTTTGCATCAAGGTTAATTGTTTGGCAAGAATAGATATAGGAGTTGACACCTCCTTTTCTTTTAGTTGTTCAACATCATAATCCTTAGGTAATTTTACACCAGTGGATGCTAGATGGAGAAAGTATTTCTCTTTATCTTCGCCAATCATCTTTTCCAACATCTTTTGGAATTTCTTGCTTTGTTTGAGTTTATTGTATTCTTCTTTAGTGATGTCTTCCTCACTGCCTAAATCAAACAAAGGATGGTCAAAGTGTGGTTCTTCTTCCTCATTGCTATCTTCATGTTTTTGGTTTTTACCATTGTCGTATTCATCAAAGGTCATACTCCATTATTGAGTGGGTTTTTTCATTTTTGGAGAATCTAAATCAAACAGGGAACCGCGATATGTTTCTCCTTGAAAGTGTAGTGATCTTAGAGGTACTTCTGATTCTTTAGAAGTGTACTCATTGCGTCTTGTGTTAACCATGTATTTGTATCTTAGCTTCATCAATGTTTCTCTATAGCGTCAAGTAGAGTCTCAAATCCTTCAAGTGAGTGTGTCTAGGTAGAAGTGTCATTCATGTTTTGGTGGAAGTAAATGATGCCAGCGTTAAAGGGTTAGAATTCCCTGATAGTGAGCTGGGAATCAAGTTGTTTTGAAAAGCGAATAGACCACGCGTATTGAGATAGATTGTAAGATTCTGATAGGACTTTCAAGGTAGATGTCTGTAAAAAGGTTTTTGATACAGCCACAGTGTGACCAGAAAAAGAAATAAGGACAGAATAAAGAGCCAAAAGGGTATCCAAATAGACTATCCTTCTCTGAGAGGCAACTATGCAAGTGCCCACTATCAAAGTTTGTTATTTTTGTCAATTTTGTCTTGGAAGTGCATGAAGTTTGTTTGATCGAAGATTGCATTCTGAGATTTTCCAGTGAGTGAAAAACACATGTAGACCAAGGTTTGAATTTTGTTGCTTTTTTTGAAGGTGTTATCTCTTTAATGATTTTCAGTCATATCAAGCATCATTACATTGTTAAAGGTGAACAAACACATCCTTATGCCCTATTTTCTAAGTAGAAGATGAAAATCCTTGCTCATTGACTTAGGTACACACTCAAATGCTAATCAGAATATGGCCATCACCAAGTACACAATGGCTCCAGTAATGATGCCACATTATCCAACTCCAAATACAAGTGAGGGCATGATATGACAAGTGTCTTGGGGAAATTACTTTTTTCCTTGCACAAGGATTATCACCCTTTCAGGGATGAATCAGGTAGTTTTTTTACAAATTTCATTGTTTATGATGGGGAAATCTGTTCAAAACTCTCCCATAGAATTGCACAAGGAAAAATTGAGGTGTATAGCCCTATGAGTACTCAAATATGTGTATTCTCGCAAGAAAGATTCAAGCGGCTCCACTCTACACATACCCAAGCATGTTCAAGGAATGATGTCAAAATTCTAAGAATAAAACCGACTCCGTCTTTTGAGGATTTGGCCTATGAGGAAGAAATTATTTATAGTGAGTTGGAAGGGTTGGTGTAAAACCTTTCCTCACTTGGGTCATTCTTGGGAGATTTTTTCCTCAACCGGTAAGCCCTCTACTTGTTAAATAAGCATACAAAGGATTGGCGAGCGTAGGATTTCTAGATTTATGATTCTTCAAAAGAAGAAGAGAATACTCTCCTAGTCCATGTCATTCTCTCCAAAAACACGCAAATCAATGTTCATTCCTTCAAGCTGTGTTGAGCTTGATTTAGATATTCCTAGATTATGAAAAAATTACATGTGAAAGCAAAGTTTGATTGTTCAGTTGACCACAGTTCTTTAGTGCTTTGCTTGTTCAATTACTTTCCCAAAATGAATTAAGCGATGTGTTTGTTCATTAAGCCACAAAATTTAGTGATTTTTTTTTGTTCATTTACTTTCCCAAATTGAAATTTAAATAGTGTGTTTGTTTGCCTTGTTTAGATACTCCAAATTCCTTTCAAATCATAAATTGACTTATGAGTTTCTGATTTTCCTTAAAAAGGAAAAGAGCATATTCCCCTGGTCTATTTAGGATGAGATTGGGAAATGTATTTAGTTTTTGAAAGCATAACAAAAATAGATGTCAAGATGAGGGATTGGAAACCTGTAAAACCACAAGCCAGTATCCTTTTTTTTTCTCTCTTAGCTCTGACAGCAATCTGCAAACATAAGTTAGGCTACTAAAAATAGGATCAAAATCATGAAAAAAACCAAGTTAGCAAGTTAGAAATCAAATTTGTCAATGACAGAACTTTGTATTTTTTCCCTCTGGACTCCAGGCGATAATTCAGAGACCCAAAATGATAAAACCTAAAAACTATACAATTTTGACCCCAAACGATAATCTTTACCCAAAATGATAAGACTTTTACACAAAATGATAACACGTACCAAAAAGAAAAAAAATTTTACCAAAAATCATTTTAAGGCCAAATTTTACCTTCCAGAAATGCAGTAGAAGACGATATTGAAACTCCCGAAAATGATAGAAGATATACCACAAATGATAGATCACTCCTGGAAACGATAGATAATTAACTGGAAATGATAAACTGCCTGCAAACTTTTAAAATGTCAAGGGAAGAGAATAGAATATTATGAAATTTTGAGCAATCTTTCCCTATGGTCGGCGCCAAAGATGTGTGTGTGATTTGTGTACTTGTTAAGAAGGACACAACACTTCAATAGATCATTACATTAGTGAAAACAAGGGATTAGCAAGCATAGCAATCACCAAAATCAATCTATTGCTTCCTATCTAGGAGGAGTATGAAAAATGACATAATAGCCCTCAAATTATGCATATTTCAATGACATATACAACCTAAGAATGGAAGATTCAGATGAAACTATAAAGCTTAAATATGACCAAAATCATAAGAAGTATGCTTAAGAAACATGCATTCTAGCTCTATAAATGAAGATTGTAACAATACAAGATATCAAAAATATGATGCAATATAGATCTACATGAAAATTAGTAGCATAAAAATGCTTTCAACTCTTCAAAATTAAGAGCATTATAGGAATGCATTCAAAAATTAAGGGCTTCAACAATCAAAAATCAAGGGCCATTTGAGCTCAAAATCTATCCTATTTATAGAAGAAATGGAGGAAGGGGAGAAGACTCTAGAAGGGATGCCATTAATGAGGGTGTAAGACTCATTAATGAGGAGTGTGGAAGAGAATGTGTAAGAGCCATTAATGCTTCATATATGAAAGCATTAATGAGGTATGGGTGAGGGTTTAAGGTCAAGCTTGATAACTTCAACTTTAGGGGGACGGTTGAATTCCTAATCACAGATTTAGGAATGTGACAAGCTTAAGGGTAGCTTAGGATTAGGATTAAGGTTTAAGACATGTGATTAAGGAGATAGAGATGGGAGGAGAGAGAATGAGTGGAGGGGGGATTAGGTAATTAGGGTTAATTATCTAATTAAGAAGAATTACCATGTGAGAAGGGGTTGGGATGAGTTTGAACTCATGGTTGGGTAGTTGAGATTGGTAAGGTTAGAGGGAATATTAATGAAATAAATTGGTGTAATAACATATTCACTCAATAATAGGGATTCTAATTAATCATTTAAGATTTTGATTTCCTTGTAATAATTAATTAGGAATATAGCCAAATTAAATCAATTAGGCTAGGGGATTGATTTTGCAAGTGATGAGGTATAATTAGGATTTCATTTAATTCCTTTTTAAATTAATTACCTTAGCCAGGTATTGATTTGAATTGATATGAATTGAGTTGATTGGTTTGATTGGCTAAGGTGATTAATAAAATTTAGTGATTAAATCACTTAGGAGATTAAATTGATTTGAATGAATTATGCTAGCCAATTGAAGAGTTGTCTAGACATAATTGGGGGTATGATCACACTTAGGGAAAATAGGGTCTATGGTCAAAACAAACCAAATCTAGGTGGTTACAGAAGGTATAAAATTATTTTTAGCCTATGCAAAATTCAATAACTTTAAGGTATATCAGATGGATGTCAAGTCAGGATTCCTGAATGGTGATTTGAAGGAAGAAGTCTACAAAGAATAGCCTAAAGGATTTAGTTTATCAGACAAACCTGACATGGTATGTAGGCTGAAGAAATCCCTCTATGGACTTAAGCAAGCCCCCAGAGCATGTTATGAAAAACTATATGGTTACTTGACGATGATCGGATTCAAGAAAGGAGCAGCGGATTGTAACTTATTCATAAGAGAGACACCTGAAGGATTATTACTTGTTTCTATTTTTGTTGATGACATTATTTTTGGTGGTAATGACAAGCTTAGTGTAGATTTTGCTAAAGAGATGCAGAGCAAGTTTGAAATGAGCATGATTGGACCTATCAAATACTTTTTGGGATTAAATGTACAATAGGCAGACAGAGGTATATTCATTAATCAGTCTAAGTATGTGAAGGAGATATTGAATAAATCCAAGATGGAAGTTTGCAAGCCAGTAAGCACCCCCATAATAACAGGAAGAAATATTTCCAAAGATGATGATTCTACAATAGTTGACAAGACACTATGCAAGTCTATGATTGGAAAACTCATATATCTTACTCGATCTAGACCAGATATTTCTAATGCAGTTGGCATTGTTGGAAGATTTGCAGCTAAACATAAACAAAATCACTTAATGGAAATAAAAATAATATTTATATACTTAAAAGGGACTATATACTATGTATTATGGTATCCTAACTCAGAGAATGTAGAAATTCATGTGTATATAGATGCAGATTGGGAAGGTTGTGTTGATGATCGAAAGAGTACCTCAGGAGGAGCAGTATTTCTTGGAAAAAGATTAGTTACTTGGAAAAGCAAGAAGCATAATTGTATTTCTCAGTCAACAACAGAAGTAGAGTATGTAGCAGCGGCATTAAATTGTTGTACAATTGTTTAGATCAAGCAGATGATCAAAGACTTTGGAATTCAAATTGATTATCCTATTGTTATTCATTGTGACAACACTAGCACTATCAATATCTCAAAGAATCCTGTGATACATGCAAAGACAAAAAAAATTTAAATAAAATATCATTTTCTAAGAGAGAAAGTTGCAGAGAAAGAAGTAAAGTTGGATTATGTGAGCACTAAATAATAGTTAGCAGACATATTTACAAAGCCTTTACCAAAAGATACTTTTGAGTATCTCAGGGAGAAGCTGGGAGTAATTCCCTTCCCTAGGTTTGATTGGAATTTGCAACAAGAGAATCAATCCTTGGTGACTAATGAATGGTTGACTACTCTGCTTTAGAAGTAGTACCTGTGCTTATTTGTTTTTGGCACCCTTTTCCATTGATGTCAAAGGGGGAGTATATAGTCTGGAGGAGTATACATTCATGAAAAATCAAATGTAGCAATAAGGAGATGCAACAGTTAACGGGAGTTTTGTTGAGGATATTGATAAGATTGAATACTTTTGGATTGATGGTGTTTTTCATATCATATGTTGCTATCAATTTTAAAGTGGGAGATTGTTGGAGATTTGCCTTTGAGCTAGTATTTGACTATATGTTTGTCATTGATGACAACATATAGTATGCAGCAGTGTTCACTATGTAATTCTTAGTATGGATATGTTGGAGCCTTGCACATTTATTTTTATGTTGTAGACATATTCATTATGCTATGTTCATAGATGCAGATTGACTTGTGCAGTTGAAGTTGAGTTATGATGATCTATTTGCCAATTATAGTTTTAGGAGATTGATTATTAAGAGCCAACAGTATTTATATTGTTTCTTTAGTTGCACCTATCATTTTCATATGCGTGTTTGGATTCATGTTTAGTTATGAGTTCAGAATTTTTGGTTAAGAGCGCTTAATGTGTTTCATCTGGAGAGTGAAGTTTGAGTTAAATTGGTGGAGCTGACAGTGTGAAGCAACGCATCCACTCATCTAGAGTTGCACATTTCTATTTGTGTTGTATGCTTAGTTTGACCATTGGAGAAGTTGTTGAAAAGTTGTAGAAGAGTTTCCTACAAGCCAAGTTGATCATATCTTTGGAGGAGGATACTTATAGAAGATCATTTTTTATCACCATATGTAGAAATGTCGAGAAATTAGTAGAGAAAAATGTTTGATGTATTGGGCCAGTAAAGCTATATCATTCATCAGTTAAAGATCTATGTGAAGAAGTAGAGAGTGTATGAAATTAATTGGAAATAATCAAGACAACAGGTCTAATTCACAGTTCAATATCAGATATAGTGTATATCTCTTGTGTAGAAGGTTGCAGCCTTCATCATTTGAGAAGTGTGCTCATGGACAATGTAAACTCACCTCTAACAAGGTTATTTGTAAAAGACTCCTAATAAGGGACGACCTTTGACCAGGTCACTGTACTTTATGCATTGTAAAGATCAACTCCTAACAGGGTTGTAAGATCTTCTAATAGGGATCATTATACACTAATGTAGTTCATTGTGGGTGCTAATTCCCACTAGGGTTTTTACATATTTTGGGTTTCCTCGTAACCAAATTTGTGGTGTTATATTTTGTGTTATCTAATTGTGTTTATGCTTAATGTTATTCTATACTTAATTGGATAAAGAATTGAATCTTGTAGATAACTGATTCACCCCCCCCCCTCTAAGTTATCTCTTGGGACTATTACTAACAGAGAACCTGCATCTGCGCAAATGTAGATCTAGAGATCGGCGTTTGTGCATACATTGATTCATGAACAAGTGTCTCTGATCCACCACATGTTCCCCCTATTAATTCCTACCTACCTACCCCAAAAGTATTCAATAACTTTGAAAAAGATAAATACAAGGTCATGGGTTCACTACATTCCACCTCCACCCAATCTATTAGTCGTTTATGAATCCAAATGCGTGCCCCAAGGTACCACCTAAACCTCTCCTCATCCATTTTATTCTCTCAGAGATCTTTTTCTCCAAATCACTATTCACAAATGACCTAATTTCCCCACACCCTAACCCTACTTATAACCCGTGTTTCCTTGAAACTTTTCCCTGTGATGCTCGCCACTATCCCAACTCATGAGCTTTGTCATTGTTCATGTATATTCCTACCATAATAATCTTTTTGTACAACTCAAATGCCTTCAAATTCCAAAAAAAATAAAAAAATCCTAAAATTTCCAAAAAATCCTATAAATCTAAAAAAATTCAAAAAAATCTCACAAATTTGCAATAACTCTCACAACCAACCTAACATTCTCACCCATGGGCTTTGCACCATTTTTTGCTTCCACCGATCCACGCTTACATCTTCTCTTCACCCATGGTCGCCTGACCAGCGCCACTATCCCCATTTTCCCATCCCCTTGTGCTTAACCCCCATCCCTCTGAGCTTTGCCTAGACACAGTGACTGCAACATTATTTTTCACCAAATAATTTCTAAGATCGACTTTCCTAGCTCCTTATTCTATCCACAACCTTTTGCCAGCGAATACCCACATTGAAAAATTCAATTTTGGCCCATTAGGGTGCATCCTCCCTACGTTGTCTTATCAAATCATCCATCCCACAATCATTTTCATGGAAATAACTTTGGACCAAATGACTACTTGGTCAAGAGGCCTTCTTTGTTGATTTTATCTTTTGTGTCAATCGACACTTCCTCATAACCATCTGGATCTCCTATATTGTGGTGTGTTGTGAATGGTGTTTATTGATACAGGTGTCTTTTTTGTATGATCTGTTTGATTGGTTTTTTAAGTAAATCTTTTTCATTTACCTGGTTATGATAATGCCATGACTTCCTAGGGGAAAGCTCTAGTATACTTTCCACCAAGACTCTCATGACCTTGGGTGTACTCAGTCTCCCTACGAGTGTTACTACATTAGTTCCATCATCTCTACGTGCTCTACATCTATGTTCCTAAATCTACCCATTTTGTTTGTGTGTCTAGTCCATGCAAAGACACCATGTCATCTGTTTTTTCTAACACCTGATGCATACCTCCTCTTGAAATATCAAACTAGGGTATTCTCTCCAACATTAACACAACTATATCCCCAAGTCTAGATAGCTACATTTACATTCATGATTGTATTTTTCATTACTTAAGGATTCTATTTATTCTCTCCTCTATCCCCTACTTCTCCCCCTCCTGGTTGCGTCCTTTTTTGAGAAAATCCCACAACGCTCTCCTTGTTGCACTATTTTCTCAAGGGAGAAAAACCTCATACCATTTTTTCTTTGGCATGACTCCTACTTCTTCTGGGGCAATTTATTTTTCTTGTCTTTGACGTAATGCCACTTTCAGTGCCACGTCAAAGAGGGGAAAAATGTAGACATCCAAAATTACACTTATTAATTGAATCCATCAATAACCTCTATAACATCATGTGTTATATTCCTCTACCTACATAATTAAATTTATTTAGGGTCACTCTAAAGTATTTAAATGTAACTTAAATACTCCCTCTCTAATGTATTAAATTTGTTTAGTACATTGCCCCCACAAATTTCCCTTTTAAATAAATTTCTATTTATTTAATCCTATACATCTCTTGTATTCTTCTTAACATAGATTAATCTAAATCTTGTTTTAATTTAATCCTAATCCTAACCTAGACGCTAACCTATACCCATCACCATCATCCGAATAAGCCTACTCACTAGCTAATTAAGGTTAATTAGTCTATTTTCATGATTCCTAACCTATTTATTGTTAATCATTTTCTCACGCATGTGTGAGCTTTTCTTCCAAAGATTTACCTTTCCAATCATTTCCTTTTTCTTCCTAAACAAGGGTCTCTTACAACCCTTATGACATCTCTTACACTTTATAAAAGTGAATAATTGGCTTTTTTCTCTTACACCTCTTATATGGGTACATCAAGTACCCTTGATCCATCACATCCCAATATTTTACTCCAACATGTGAGTAATTCTTTGTCTCCTTTAGCCTATGTTTCCCTTATGTGGCTCCTATTTGGATGCCACATAGATTCCACCTCATCCAAGCCTCTCCTCTCCCTCTAAAAATCTATAAATAGAGGCCTTCTCCTCTCACATTTCATCTCTCAATTCTTGCATTGTTATTATGCTAACATAGTTATAGATTTCATGCTTGTTTTCATGGTTTCAATACTAGTTTCTTTCTTAAATAATTTAGAGACCATATGTTAGGATAGCTTGGTGAATGAATCTAGTTTCTAATCTTGCATTTTCATATTATCATTTAGCTTAAGATCATCATGTTGGAATATTTGAGACTAGTTCTTCATACTAGCTCTTGAATATCTCCTTCTCCATCAACCTTGCATTCTTAGTTGCATTGTCACTTGAGGATCCATCAATTTTTTTTTGAGAGAGCACATCCACACTTAATCTTTTGAGAAAATCAAACAAGTAATAACAGGGTGAAATAAACTTTTTTTTTATCTTAATCTAATGTTATGATCATTTCTTGTTGCTTTCATTCTTTATTTCCTGCTTTGAATCTCTTCATGTGCTAACTCACTAAGGTTTGCATGTTTAAGCTTGATCTCAACAGACTTTGAAGATTTCTTCATACACAAATGGTAAACAATTTAAGAATAAAGATGTAACTGAACTCTGTGACAGGTTTCACATTACTCAATATTTATCGTCCATCTATTACCCTCAAGAAAATGGACAAGATGAGGAAAACAATAAAAAAAAATTGAAGATTCTAATATGCATAGTCAATGACTCTGGCAGAGACTGGCATGTTCAAATAAATACAACTTTTTGGGCCTATCACACAAGTATTAGAACACCAATAGGATTGACTCCCTATTCTCTGGTTTATGGCGCAGAAGTAGTCCTACCTATTGAAGTAGAAATACCATCTTTGAGAGTATCACTGCGAGGGTTAATCATCGATGATGACTATATAATTTCTAGGTTACAAGACCTAGAACTATTGGTTGAAAGGCTGCAAGAGTCTTTTGAACATCTACAAGGCCATCAAAAGAGAATGGAAAAAGGATACAAAAAAAAGGTAAAACCTCATGAGTTTCAAGTAGGAGGTCTGGTACTACATGAAAATCCTAAAAATCAACAACACATGGAAAAGAAAGAAAAGTTTGAACAAAATTGGTTAGGACCTTTTATCATAATATTCGTATTTGGATTTGGGGCTTATCAGTTGGCCACTACAGAAGGAGATGCACTTCCTAATCCAATCAATACAACTCATTTGAAGAGGTTTTATGCCTAGCTCATTATAAGTAATAGAGCTCATTGTAAGTAATAGTTGTATAGTGGAAAATATTTTGAAATAAACAAAAATAGTAAATAATGAGCTTGAAAAAATCCTAAAAAGTGGAAAAAGAGCTGAAAATGGCTTTCTCGGTGAAAACCTAGAAAACGGGCATTGGGGGCAACATGAAAAAAATACAAAAGAAAAGTGGAAAAGGAGAAAAATGTGCCTTGGTAAAAACTTGGAAAATAGGCACCTTAGTAGAAAAAATAGTAATTTCACAAGTGGTGAAAACCTAGTAAATAGGTACCATTTGTAAGCTAGCTTCTCCGTCTAACAATTCTTTGTTAATCTTTCAGCATGTGGGTATATCCTCTTTTCTTGCAAACCAAACCTTGTTTCTTGCTAGGTCCGTCACTAGTTACCATGGCTTGAAATCATATCTTATCTCTATAAAGGGGACATTCTGTTCAGACTGGGGGAAATTCATCACTACAAACCAAACAACAGTATTTTTCAATACCACCAATGAGACAACATTTGTTTTCAATATTAGTTGGCAAACAAAAGTGTTTCTAAACACTCATATTTTCATCAATTAATCCAATATCCAATTATCACCAATCAACAGACATAGGTACGAGAACTCCAAGTCATGTGGTATGATTGCAAGGGTTCTTATTTCTAAATAACTCTGTGATTTCCAAGTACTAGAGAAGCAAGGAAGAATTCAGGATATTATTATTTGAAGGTTTCTTGTTCGTTTTGATTTTTTTATTATCATGTCTCCTGAGTGATTCAAGGATACTCCAATGCTAGAAACACAAGCACAGGGGAATGATATTTTCTTTAATTTTTTCTTTTGTTCTGCATAGATATTTGAGGTGGTCTATGATAACAAAACTATACATCATAATATAGCTACATGAAATGCTCTGACTTTGAGACCTCAGCAAATATCTGTGTTAGGGGAATACTTTTTTTCTTGTCTATTTAGCTGATCAATTGATGATTATCATATCTCCTAAGAAATTCCATGATTTTTTATACTAGAAGATCAAGGAAGGAATATGATATTTTCTTTGTTTGATGTTTGTAGGATGTTTTGTTCCAATTAAATTAAAGGACAAATAATCTGGGTGTCTATGATAAGAGCCTCCGCATTAAGGTGGAAAATCCTCACATACCTCAACTCCAATTATTTGAAACCTTAATGGAGGAAGGAAGAATAATTTATTGTCTATTGACACAACTGATACTCAGGACATCATGATCTAATCCCGATGCTTGTATCACAATAAAATATAAAATATTAAAATATTGGTATTCATATCATCATGGTCAAGCAAATGTCAGTGATGGTTGTAGTGATTCACACATCTAACGCAAGTAGTATTCATATTTTCATGGTCGACTGTGCACTAGTGATAATTGTACATGCTTGTGCATGTGAGAGACATGATATTCATACTGACATGGTCGCTGGTGTACCAGTGTTAGTTCTATCAAAAATCATTCCAATAAAGCTCGATGATGAAAATCAGCACATAAAAATAAAAGACAAAGATGGAAGTTGCATATCATTCTAGGAAGCTTGCATTTCATTCTAGGAAGTTTTTGATAGAAGTAAATACAGGTTTTGAATGGACCCCGAAACCATTTGCAAAAGATTCTCAAAAAGGATAAGCAATTTCATTCTAGGAAGTTGTATTTCATTTTAGGTGTTGTATTTATTTCTAAGATCTTATATCACATCATTCTAAGGAGGAAAAATTGAATATGCACCAATATGATAGGACAAAATGCAATGTCTCTTACTATGGTCGAGTACTTTAATCACTGATGTAAAAACAACACCTCCATAACATGTTAATTGCATGAGAATATCCATCATCATATCATCATAAGAATCTATTTATTAAAAATTAAGAAGCAACATTTCATCCATTTGCATCATACATCCATAGCATAAAAATCATGAATCCACAAATAATTATGACTCGTATGCATTACACATAATCAAAATAGTGCATTCATCCATTTGCATCCACGTCATAAAGAAATAAACATGTGCATGAGAATAATACAAGGCATTCCATAAAAACCATATAACATCATATAGAATGACATCTCATGAGCATAATCATATAAATGTCAGTAATAAAGGTACAATGAGATCAACAACTAGTACATATCATGACATGTTTATCCTCAAATATTACAAATATACATCATCTGTCAAAATGGATCTATATCAACATGATGCAACATTTGTCTCTAAGAGACCATCAAAAGAGAAATCATAGGTACAAGAAAGACTGACTTCCTGCATCATGTCTCAGAGGAGCTGGTGGAGGTATATCTGATCTAGTATGTGTTGGAACTACACCCTGTGAATATGCAGTTGTCTGTGAATAAGGAGGTACTCTAGAAGTAGCATATGGAACGGTTGTAAAATATGATGCCTAATAGTATGAGGTCCAATTGTGCTACACTGTAACATATCTTTGTGTTCTATCTAATGCACTATTCATGTCTGCTAGTTTTTCATGTAACGCAACCACCTATGTCCTCAACTAGGCTGTCTCTTATCGTAATCTAGTAAAAGTGGAAACATCACCAACACCTCTCTGAGTAGGTGGAACTTGTACCCCTAATGGACCTGTCTGTACACCTCTTTGAGGAGGCAAAACCTGTATACCTATGGGCCCTATTTGTGTACATGTCTGTGGTACAAAAGGAATATGAGAGGCAAAAGGAATCGAAGAATAAGAAGGAATTTGTGATGAAGAAGGCCACTGTGGTGGAGTAGAACTAGGCTGATATGGACCCATGATCTGAATCCTAACTCTCCTCTACTCACCACTACCACAACTTCTACCACTACCATCACCACCTCTCCCAACTTCTCCCAAGGTACCACCCTCGCCTCTTCTTGATCTCTACCCCTCCTGCCACCAGGATATCCTCTACCACCTCCATAAATCCCATCACTCCTAGTTTGTCTAGTAGCAGAAGATGCTCTCATTGTCCTAGCATTGCCATCATCCCCACTATCATCATCATTGGGAGTAACCATCATAGGTACGAGCTCATTTAGAGGAGTAAGTCATGGAAACAAATGCTGTGAAAAATAATGTCAATAGTCAACTGTCATCCCTGCATCAATCATGTCAGGCACATAATCCCACTGAACTAGAACTAACCAACAATGCTCTTGTTGTTGATTAACTGATATTTATTTGATGGAGATGATGAAGACCGAATGATACTGAGTATCATGATTGTATAAATGGTTAGATTAGTTGTTATTTTTTCATTGATGTCAAGAAATTGATTAATTGATTTTTATTATATTACCATATCTTAAGAGGATAAGTTAAATGGGTGACAAATACAAATCGAGAAATGATGAAGTAATGATGTTATAGTTGTTTTTTACTATATATTTGATGTTATCAAATCGGTACATTTGATTGATCAAGTCGAGAATTGCAATGAATTAAGTTATGATTGAAAGAGATACTTTACTGAGCTAGACTGAGTCAGTCAGTAGAATGTATTGTGAGTCGGTCACAGTTACTGAACACTGAGCACCAAGAGCAAGTTAGACACTGAGTGGTGAATGATTCTGTGTGTGTGAGATTACACCTTCATGAAATTAGGATTAGTAACAATAACTCTATGGAAAGAAAATGATATTTAATCTAAGAATCAAAGTTAAACCCATGACATCTCATGGTTCTCTATCTAAGCTTTGTTAAGAGAGCTCTCAGCCTTAATCTCTCTCAAGGACAATCCTAGAATGAGAAGAAAATGATAAATATGCTCTAATCTAGCTCAAATGTTCAAAGATATGTGTGCTTTCCATTCAAATGCTCATGATTCATGCTATGAAATCAACAAATGCTTCTAAAATGATTCTCTAAATGCTATGTAAATGCTAAAATACTATCAAAAGCTCTCAAATGCTCTCCAAATTACTATAATAAGGATGCTTTTCTCTTGAATTTCTTGGATCCCAAACACAAAGAAAATGACTTTTATTTATAGCAATTTCCCAAGGGTAGGGGGTAGAGTGAGTTGATCATGGTCAAACCTTGGTTGAGTAAAAAGATTTGAGGTGTTTTCAAATGGAGGGAAAATTGAGTGGTTGTCTTCAAAGAAATTAGGAATTATTTAATTCAATCATTTAATTAATTTAGCCATGTAAGGGTGAATAGGTTGGATTTGATTTTTTTGATTTAAACTATACAAGTAATTGATTAAAGTCAACTGCATAATTTGATTAATCCCTTTTAGGCTTGAATTTAATTATTTGATTTCATGATTATTTAATCCTCTGATTTAATTTGATTTTTGTCTGCTTTGCTTGATAGATGTTTATTTGATTTGATTTTGATCCTTTTTTTAATGCATTTTGATGAGATTTTAGGCAATTGGCTGAGATTTGCAAAATTTGAATGTTTAAGATACACCTGGTTAATTTTAGGTGTCTACAAATGCCACTCTTTGAATTGATGTGCGAAGCGCATTGATTCAAAGAAAACTTGATGTCTTGATCATTGATTTGATACTGATGTCTGATTGATGCAAAACCTGATATTGATTTGATGTGAAACCTTGATATGAAAACCCTGATGTAAAACTTGATATGAAACCCTGATGTGAAACTTGATGCAAAACCCTGATATGAAAACCCTAATGTGAAACTTGATATGAAACCCTGATGTGAAACTTGATGTGAAACCCTGATATGAAACCTGATCTGATGCCCCACTAATAACAGTTTGAAATTTTAATGCCCCAGATTTGATATAAGATATGCTGTAGAATCCCAGTTTGATGATATGATGATGCCCCCTCAGAAATGAAAGCATATTGATCTTAGATGTGAAAAATTTAATGAACACTGCTGATAGAAAAGATCCAAGATGATTGCATTTCTAATAAACGATGATGCTAAAAAGATGTTGAGAAAATGCCCCAGTGTGAAAAATATGCAGATTTGGTTTGAATGGGTCAAAAATCTCACAAAATTAGGGTAAAATAGCTTAAATAGGGTGAAAAACCCAAATTTACTATTCATTTTCACTTTTCACTATTGAGATTTTTCTCTGATCCTCTGATGATTGATAGCAATGGTGGTCCCTATTCAAGAGCATTGGTTCCATTGAGCACCATGATATTAGAGACCTTCTGACTACGGGCCTCCAGTGAGTGGTTCAAACCTTCCTAGTGCATTTATTGCTCATTAAATAGCATTTATTGCATGTTTTTAATGCTTTCTAGATAGAAAATAGCAAAATGTCATGTAGGATAGTTAAAAAGCCACCTAGGGTAGGGAAAATCTGCCTTCATGCATTTAAGAGCTGCGTAGGAGCAATCTAGAGCCACCTAGGAATTAGGTAAAAAATGCAACCCAATTAGCTAAAAACCGCCTAGAAAACCCTATATTTTAAAGGCCACCTAGGATACTTAAAAAGCCACGTAGGACTTTAAAAGGCTATCTGTTAAGCAAAGTGCCGCATCTGATGTGTAAAGTGCCACATGTAAGGTATTAAATGCTGTGGGGCTTAAAAAGCCGTGTACACTTATTAAAAAGTTGCCTACCATAAAGTTTGAAAACTTGAGATAGAATAGATGAATTGCCTTTGATCGATTGTCTAGATAACGCAATTGAATTCCAAGCTATAAAAGTATACGTCCATAATGTCGCTTAGTGTTTAGGATATTAGAAAATTCATATTGATGAATTTTTGATATGCCAATAAGCTTGATCAAAATGATTACAAATTGTCCATATGTCTTAGGATCTAGAGGTTAGGAACAATAGGTTGATGCGCTCAAAATAGAGAAAGGATAGATTTAATGTGTTTGATTGACTTAGAATGATCCACCAATAGAAAGACTAATATGATTCACTTTGTTTCAAAATGTAGGAATATTACCGCAAGTTGCGGGTACAGGGTGTTGTCTCTTGGATTTTTTATTTGGTTGATGAGTTCAAGCCTCCTGAGTGACAGACTATCGAGACATGTGGTCTCAGTTTCCTTCTTGATCCCCCTTGGTTTCAGCTGAACTGAGGTCTTTTGACAGCTATGGCAAAGCGATGGCACTCTGACCATAACATGTTCCATCTACCCCTTGGCGAGATGACTATCACGCCCAAGGATGTATATAGATTACTCAGGATCCCAACTCATGGAGAGCAGGTATATTATGATTCAATTTATGATAGCAGTGTATGTAGATGGGTGTTTGGAGATAACACCATTGTTGATGATTGTATTACTTGGGCACAGTTTGCTTCATTTTCCACTTTACCAGCGTTGTTAGGAGTAGTGATTGGAGGATTACTACTACCAGATAGGAGAGGTCATGGATTTATGGTTGGATGGGGCCATATACTGGAGGATTTGATTGCACATCCTCAGAGATTCGACTGGGGTTCCTATGTATTAGCACAGTTATACCATGATTTACATGAGGTCATATATAGACACAGTGCATCTCTTTCAGCAGGTGTAGTTTTGTTATAGTTGTGGACTTGGGAGAATATCCCTATCACTAGACCAGTTTCAGCATGAGTGCAGGCTCAAGGGTATCCATATGCATTTTTGTATGATGGCATGGTTGTCCAGCATCGTCTGGGCAAGGTTGAGTTTTGTTGATGCACTATTGATGATATTGATCAGGTCGTATGGAGGCCATATCTTCTTTGTGAGAGTTGGCGAGAGGATGATGATGAGTTTCCATATATTTTTTCTCCTTGTTGGATGATTGGGTGATCACCACTATGTATCGAGAGATTTTTCTTTGGGAGGGTGCTCTATCAGTATGGCTGAGTACAGGACATGCCTAGGGTATGGGACTTTATGCTAGAGTACATGTATAGAGATCTATGTGGGGAGCACAGGTTGACTATTAGTTGGCATGTTTACAGATTGATCAGCTGGGATATGTTATGTGGGATATGATTATGCAGGTAGCTGATGCAGGGATGTCTGGCGAGTATCGAGAGTGGCTCTTGCGACATCACTTTCTTAGATTCACAGATCTGGCAAAGCCCTGATGTTGATGAGCTTTCTGATGATGATGGTGGTGAGGATGGCAGGGGACCTCAGAGATAGAGAGTTCAGAGGGTACCTAGGGCTCCTAGGGCACAAAGAGCTGCAGGACCTCAGATGCGGGGTGGTCATGTTAGAGGCCGAGGTGGTGGATTTAGGAAGCCTAGACAAAGATTAGCGCTGGCACAAGTACCTCAAAGACAGGATCCTACTATAGTTGGTGCAAAGTGGGCTAGGCAGAGACCTAGATAGATCTAGGTGGCTAGGCAGGTTCCATTATAGGGACAAATTCCTCAGGTTGATCCACATATTAGCATGGCACTGGTGATACCATAGGTTCCATTAGCACTCCAGGCACCTCAGGCTCCCCCAGCATCATAGGAACCTCTAGTTCCTCCCATTGTGGATGGCTTAGTTTAGGATGTTTGAGGTTTACAGGCAGGGATAACTGCAGTTACTGGTTGATTAGATCAGGTCATGACTATGTTGTAGCAATTTTTGGCTACACTAGCTCAGTTACCTACCAGTGTGAGCACTAGTCAGGCACCACCTTCTACATAGGATAGATCAGGTGACAAGGATCCTGATGGTGCAAGGGGTTCAGGTACTAGTATTGCTGGAGATGGATTAGGTGCCCCTACTGGGTCATGAGACAAATTGGGATCTATGATAGCTGGATATTGCATTGATGTATCATATGTATTTTTTATTACGACTTTGATGTATGGATCATTTATTGATGTATCTTATGTATTTTTTATCAGGACTTTGATGTATGGATCATTTATTGATGTATCTTTGATATACTAATTTTTGTTATAGACATTGGTGATGGACATTTATCTATGATGATCTTTGATATACTGATTTGTGTTATAGACATTGATGATGGACATTTATCTATGATGATCATTGATTCCCCTTTTGATGATGTTTCTATGAGATTTCTTTTATGCATATCTACATGCTTCTATGATACATTTATTGCTATTATGCTATGGATGCAATGTCTTAGAGTAGGACAGATAAATGGATGCAAATGATGATAATGCAACTTAATTCTATATGATTTTCTGATTTAATCATGATGGATGGATTATGCAATGCAATGATATGGATACAATACTTAGTGCAATGATAAATGAATGCAACTATCTTTTTTTGGTTTTTGATGTATGAAATTTAATTTATGATGCAATTCTAAATGATGTGGATAAATGACTAATGATTAATTTTTCTTTTCTTTTCTTTTCACTTGATATGAATATATAATGAATAATGATTAATACTTTGAATGCAAAAAGAAAAATCTCATATTGATGATTTGAAACCATTAAATTGATGAAGTGTTGTCAACATTAATACCCCTCTTGAACTTGGAAAAGTGCTATAAATACAATCCATTTTAATCTAACTTGAAAATGCAATTAATCTAACATGAAGATGCAATGCAACTAATTGTCCTTGAAGTTTGCGAAAGAAATGCAAACAGAGATATATTTTCATCATTGAGCATTGTGGAACTAGGAGTCAATACAATCCTTACTAGTGCCACTGCAACCATAAGAATATGAATATGACTTTCATCTCATTGTGGTAACCCCTTCTGCGAAACCAAGTACAACCCTCACTAGTTGAATGACCAACTATGGGAGTATGAATACCGGTTTGATCAGATTCAATGTTGCAAGTGGATGTTGGTATTAAGTGTATAGTCAAAAAAAGGAAGCACTTCCATGGTAGACTGGTTTATCCTTCTAGGTATGTGGTTTGGGGTCATATAAAGCACCTTGAATGGGTTCTTGACTTTGACCTGGATTTCCCCCTATTCTTCCTCTTTTTCCACTTCTTTCCATCCAGTTTTTGGCATCTTGGCCTGCAGATCTGAGGTTTTTGACCTCAGGGTCAGGGTAAAACTTTTGGGTCTATGTCAACCTTGACCCTGACCTAGGTCAAGGTTGACCTCAACCCTAACCTAGGTCAAGGTCGACCTCAACCTTGACCCAGGGTTCAAATCTCAGGGTCCCACAATTTCCGGATGTCGGTCTTTGCAAAAAGTTATTTCCCACTTCCAGGTCGGCTGTTTCAGGTTCCAAAGCGGTGATTCCAAAATTATATTTAATATAGGTCCTCTTCTAGGGGAATGGGTCTAATTGGAATTTAATTCTCCTATATTTTCCTCCTTAGAAGATTGTTCCCTAATTTCATATAAAAGGAAGCCTTCTCCTCTCATTTTCTCTAAGTCTTCACAAAAGTGCAAAAATCTCTAACTAAGATTTTGTCAAGAAGCAAAAGGTTCAAGCATCCATTGTTCTACATGTTTCCAAGATTTCAAGGTGTTCAATTCTTCCTCTCATGCATTCAAATCCTCGATTGAAGATCAAGGATTCAATCTTTCAAGCCTTTGAAGGGATTAGGTTCAAACATTCAAGATTCATCATTCAAACCCTAGATCTAGCCATCATGATGGTGTGATCTTCCTTCAAGATCTTTTGTGCATCTTCAAGACTCTTTCATCATCTCTTCAAGGTGGATTCCAAGCATAAAATCATGGAGGTGTATGGTTTCTAAATTCCATGCTTTCATATTTACATACTTGCTTAGATTTGAATTACAATTACATATCTATTCAATATCATAGCTTCATTATTAGATTCAATTCTACTACTTGCTAGAATTCTTATTTCAATTATTGATTTCAAGGTTAATTCCTAAATCAGGGTTTGAATAAGTAAAACCCCTCCCCCCCAACAAAAAAACCTCTTTTTCTTGCAGGTATAGGTTCGGGACTATAGATTTGAGACCAGATTTGGATACCCTTTTCGGCTTTCTTTCGGACGGGGCGAACAGATTCTCTGTCAGACCTGTGCAGGTCAGGGTTGAAATTATTGGTTCATGGTTGACATTTGTGGGTCAAGGTTTACCTTTTTCATAAGATGACATCGGAATGGAAAAATATTTGCGTTCTAGTTCAGGATCAACTGTTAGTTTTTCCAGAAATAGTCTACGGACCTCAGAAAACAACATTCTTTGATATGCAATATTTCAAGGTTAGTATATTTCTCCTATCCATTTCAATTCAAATCCTTAATCATTCTAAATCTATCACACATTTACATTCATTTCAAAACACATTTTTAAGAGGGAAACCTAGGATCTCCTTCTTTATTCTTATTTCCAATAG
>MU227831.1:1787103-1802875 GCA_018584345.1 Thuja plicata | reverse complement strand
CACCTTGGAAACTGAATAGTGTGTTATCCCTCACAAGGGTTACTTTTTCACTTCTCACATGATATCTCTTTGCTACAATATCTCTTGATATAATTTGATATATCCCTTGCTTTCACCCCTGGGGGGCAAGGTATTTTCCTTCTTTCGGATCTACTTTCCTTAGCTTAGTGGCATTTTTTTATCATATAACATTATTTCCTTATAAAGATTTATGTTTTGACTATGGATATCCTCTTATGGGAGGTGATTGTCCTAGGTCATCATCTCTCCTTTATATTGCAAACTATGTTTTTAATAAACTCTTTCCTTTTCTTTGGGTTAGAGTTTGACTCCTTCATTCTGAGATTCCTCTTCCTCTTCATCGTAGAGGGCTAGATGATTGAATCTTACGTCCCTCTTTTCTTTAGAAGATGACATTTTATCCTAAGCACTCCTCTATGGTGAGGGTCTTGATGATAAGATCTCTTCCCTTTTGAGGATCCTTTTTCCATAAGTGACATATCCATTTCACGATTATCTATGCTCCTGGATGTAAGGGTCAAGGATCTTCGCTAAGAATATGGTATACATTGTTGTTAAGTTGGATATCTCCTTACCTTGTGATGTAGGTATTCTCTTTTCTCTTCCTTATCCTTCCTAGTGGGTAGTCATGATAAGGAGGGGGGCATATATAGGGTTTCCCTTGTACTATAGTTTACATTAATTTACATTTTTCAGTATGCTAAATCCTTGGAAGGTAACGCACACAAGTTGGTAAATCCTGAAGAGATATGCATTTTTACTTTTATTTTTGCTAAATCCTTGGAAGGTAATGCACACAAGTTGCTAAATCCTGAAGAGATACGCATTTTTACTTTTTACTTTTTTGCTAAATCCTTGGAAGGTAATGCACACAAGTTGCTAAATCCTAAAGAGATACGCACCCTTTTATTTTACAATATGCTAAATCCTTGAAAGGTAACGCACATAAGTTGCTAAATCCTAAATGCACACGCATTTTATATTCCATAGTGATACAAGAATGTGGATCTATTGATATTTTAAAAGTTGTCAGAAGACGCATTTACAATTACAAGCACAGTTTATGGGTGAACCTGTTGGGCTCTCCCTCCTTGGTGATTCATAGTAATCACTATCTCTTTTCTCTCTTTCACTTTCATGCTAGTAGGATTAGATCATGAAGCTATGTTATTTATAGTGTTTCTCTTGTCTTCCTTATGTAATCATGTATGTTTTCTATGATTGATTGGTCTTTACTTTCATATCTTTATGTATATATGTTGAGTAATAATCCTTGGTCTAGGAGCTCATGTCCTTGACTTAGTGATATTCTACTTTATTGCGATTCACTAGAGTCTTTCTTCTAACTTTACCGCAAGCATGTTCGATTTCCATACTCCCGCTAAAGTGGGGGCTAAATGTATAGTCAGAAAATGGAAGCACTTCCATGGTAGACTGGTTTATCCTTCTAGGTAGGTGGTTTGGGGTCATATCAAGCACCTTAAATGGGTTCTTGACTCTGACCTAGCCTTCCCCCTATTCTACCTCTTTTTCCACTTCTTTCCATCCAGTTTTTGGCATCTTGGACTGCAGATCTGAGGTTTTTGACCTCAGGGTCAGGGTCGACCTTTTGGGTCTATGTTGACCTCAACCCTAACCTAGGTCAAGTTCAACCTCAAACCTAAACTAGGTCAAGGTCGACCTCAACCTTGACCCAGGGTTCAAATCTCAGGGTCCCAGAGTTTCTGGATGTCGGTCTTTGCAAAAAGTTATTTCCCGCTTCCGGGTCAGCTGTTTCGGGTTCCAAAGTGGTGATTCCTAAATTATATTTAATATAGGTCCTCTTCTAAGGGCATGGGTCTAATTGGAATTTAATTCTCCTATTTCATCCTCCTTAGAAGATTTTTCCCTAATTTCATATAAAAGGAAGCCTTCTCCTCTCATTTTCTCTAAGTCTTCAAAAAAGTGCAAAAAGCTCTAACCGAGATTTTGTCAAGAAGAAAAAGGTTCAAGCATCCATTGTTCTACATGTTTCCAAGATTTCAAGGTGTTCAAGTCTTCCTCTCAAGAATTCAAGTCCTCCATTGAAGTTCAAGGATTCAAGCTTTCAAGCCTTTGAAGGGATTAGGTTCAAACATTCAAGATTCATCATTTAAACCCTAGATCTAGCCATCATGATGGTGTGATCTTCCTTCAAGATCCTTTGTGCATCCTCAAGACTCTTTCATCATCTCTTCAAGGTGGAGTCTAAGCATACAATCATGGAGGTGTATGGTTTCTAAATTCCATGCTTTCATATTTACATACTTGCTTACATTTGATTTACAATTACATATCTATTCAATATCATAGATTCATTATTAAATTCAATTCTACTACTTGCTAGCATTCTTATTTCAATTATTGATTTCAAGGTTAATTCCTAAATTGGGTTTTTACTAATGCAAACCCCTCCCCCCCAACAAACAAACCTCTTTTTCTTGTAGGTACAGGTTCAGGACTATAGATTTGAGACCAGATTTGGATACCCTTTTTGGCTTTCTTATGGACGACGTGAATAGATTCTTTGTCAGACCTGTGCAGGTCAGGGTCAACATTATTGGGTCAGGGTTGACATTTGTGGGTCAATGTTGACCTTTTTCATAAGATGACATTAGAACGGAAAAATATTTCTAGGTTTTATTCATCTTTGCGTTCTAGTTCAGGATCAACTATTAGTTTTTCTAGAAATAGTCTACAGAGCTCATAAAATAGCATTCTTTGATCTACAATATTTCAAGGTTAGTGCCTTTCTCCTATTTCTTCAATTAGTGTCATATATCATATCTATACATATAATTAATAGAATTTAAGATTCCCTTCTTGTTATTCTCCTTTCCAAATTGTTGATTCATTTGTGCATTAGCCCTTCCTTTGGGTTGGTCTACTTGGATCTCCCATTTGTGCATTTGGGAATAAAAGAGGAACATATTATCTTCTCCCTAATCACAATTTCAATACACAATCAATTAAATTCAAGTAAGTATAAATTAGGGTTAAGGAATTCAACACACTTAATCAAATCAAATTACCTTATCCTCTTTCAACACCTTACATATCCCTCCAAACTTCCTCCCCTATTTTATATATTACATTAAGATATTGAAAATCTAAATAGCCAAGGTATCCTTTTGCATGAACAAACAAAGGTTAACCCTACTTCCTATATGAATGTCCTCAATGGTACTTTGATGACCATTTCGTTAGACTAATTCACACAAAGTTAAAAAGTTTCCTCAAGACAGTCACATAGAAGTTTAAGAAAACATCATGTCTCCATCATCGCCAATATAGTTGAAACATCCTCGATTAGCTAAAAAGAACATGACTCAAAAAAGGACAATGAAAAACTCATCAAAAATTTCCAAGTGTTTGTGAAATGTATCAATATTTTCAAATAAGAATTCCAGATCATTTAGGGTTTGTCAATTTTTAATCCTAATAAAATAAGTCAATGAAACTCAAGGATCAAGTTATGAGATCAAACTGTTTAGGGTTAAACAATGATATCCATCAAAGGTTCCAAAATATCTCTCCTCTGAATCTGAAAATCTTCTTCTGATGTGTGACCAAGATTTTTCAATATTGAATCCATTTGGTACCAAAAACCCATGATGTGTACCCCCAAGTGATAAATGTGATCAATGTGAAACTTAGGGAAATTCAACCTAGAATGCGACAAAATGCAGCTCTGAGACTTTATTAGGACTATGCAAAAATGACAGATGCAATGAGGATATGGAAAAATGAGATGATGAAACGCAATATGTACAAATGTGACTAGGAAAGACCTAAGGGACAAAAGGTGCCTATTTCCAGGTTTTCACCTTTTGGGATTATTTCTCTCTTTTCTCTTTTTTCTATCAAGGTGCCTATTGCTAGGTTTTCACCAAGGCACTTTTTTCTCTTTTTGAATGTTTTTTTTATTTTTTCTCTTTTTCAATGTTTTTTGTCTTTAAAACTTTCTAATTTTTTTGTGTTTTGATCTTTTCTCATTTTTTTGTATTTTTGACTTTTTCCATGTATAAAGGTGATGCTGGCTCATCTGATACTCTCAACTTATACTCTTTCCTCTGATACTCTTTCCACTGAATCAGGTGTGAAACCTCTTAAGATGAATGCTATTGATAGGTTCTTGCAATTCATCACCATCACAATCAGCTAATTTGTAGGTCCCCATTCCAAAAGAAGAAACAATGACAAAAGGACCAAGGCAATTTGCTTCCCACTTTCCTTTCTTTTCTCTATCGACCTGATTTTTTGGATTTTCTCTCATTACTAGATCTCCCACTTGAAAGGTTCTTGGTTTAATATTCTTGTTATAGTTTCTTGAAATTTGATTCTAATACACTTTTAAATGATCATAGGCTTGAGTTTGATGTTCCTCCAACATCTCCAATTGTTGAAGTTGAGAAACTCTATAGTCCTCATCTGTTATTAATCCATGAAATGATACTCTTAGGGATGGTATTTCAACTTCTAAAGGTAGAACAGCTTCGGCCCCATAAACTAATGAAAAAGGTGTAGCTCATGTCGGGGTGCGAATACTAGTCCTGTAGGCCCACAATGCTGGATTGATTTGAAGATGCCAATATTTTCCAGACTTGTCAACAAATCTCTTAAGGATTTTAATGATGTTCTTGTTGGTAGCTTCTTCTTTTCCATTACCTTTGGGATATTAAATGGATGAAGAGTGATGTGTAATATGGACTATGTAATAAAGTTCATCAACATCTTTGTTCTTAAACTATTTTCCATTATCCGTGATGATGGCGTGAGGAATGCCATATCTGCAAATGATATGATCTAGGATAAACATGGAAATTTGCTTCCTTGTTGTAGTTGTTAAAGGGACAACCTCAACCCATTTAGTGAAGTACTCCATTGTCGTGATTATATATTTGTGTCTATTTGAAGAAGGTGGATAAATCATGCCAATAAAATCAAAGCCCCATTGATAGAATGGCCATGGTGTGACAAATGGATGTTACTCTTGTGCCGGTGCATGGATCATGTCTCCATGGTATTGACATTTTGCAAAAACTTTGACAAACTGACAAGCATCTCTTTCTAAGGTTTTTCAAAAGTACCCCATGCGTAGGATTTTCTTAGCTAGGTTTAAACCACTCGAATGTGACCCACAAATCCCCTCATGGACGTCTTTTAAAGCTAATTTCAATTCATCCTCCTCTAGACATCTAAGGAGCATTCCATCAAGACCTTTACGATACAATGTGTTAGAAAGGATGGTATAACGAGCCACTTGTCTTATGAAATTTTGCTTTTGAGCACGTGTTTGGACTATAGGTAAGGTTTGGTCTTTTAGGTAGGCATAGATGGGTCCATACCATGGTGAGTCATGTACATTTAAAAGGGAAATAATTTGGGTATCAGGTAGGTCAAATGTTGGTTTAACCAATTTTTCCACCAAGAACTCATACTTTTCATTTTGATCGGGTATTTCAAGTAAAGATGCCAAAGTAGCCATTGCATCCGCTGCTCTATTCTTATCTCTTGGAATTTGTTCAAAAGTAATCAAAGAAAAGTACTTTTTCCACTCATCCACCAATCTTTTGTAAGGCATCAATTTTTCATCCTTGGTATTATATTCATCATTGACTTGATTGATGACTAATTGAGAGTCCCCATAGACTTGTAATTCTATGACATTCCATTCCAAGGCCATCTTGATACCTATGACAAAAGCTTCATACTCTGTTATGTTATTGGTGCAAGGAAACAATAACTTGTAGGATTTTGGGATTGTGTAACCTTGTGGTGTAATCAAAAGAATGCCTGCTCCACTACCATTTTGGGTATAAGATCCATCAAAGTATAAATTCCATGTCTTATCTTCCATATTAACAATTTTGGAATCTGGAAACTCCACTTGAATAGGATGTGTAGATTCTTGAGGATATTCAACCAATTGATCAGCAATAACTTGACCTTTGATTGCTTTCTTATCAACATATTCAATGTCAAACTCACTAAGCACCATTACCCACTTTGCAATCCTTCCAGTTAAAGTTGTTTTGCTAAGTAAGTATTTTAAGGGATCAATTTTGGCTAAGAGCTTCACCTTATGCATTAACATATAGTGTCTCAACTTTTGAGAGGCAAATACCACTGCTAGGCAAGCCCTTTCCATGAAGCTATAGTTTAATTCATATTTGATCAATGTTCTACTCAAGTAGTAGATAGCTCTTTCTTTTCCTTCATCGTCTTCTTGTTCCAATAAGACTCCTAAAGATTTTTTCATTGCTGAAATATAGAGTAACAAAGGTTTTCCTTGAATTGGTGACATCAAGATAGGTGGGTTCATCAAGTATGTTTTCAACAATGTAAAGGCTTTATCACACTCCTCATCCCATGTGAAGATGGTGTCTTTATATAGCAATCTGGTAAAGGAATGGCATTTTTCCGCCAATTGAGAAATGAACCTCCTTATGGATTGATGGCTTCCTTGAAGTGACCTCATTTGACTTATATTCTTTGGAAATTCCATGTCCATTATTGCTTGTACTTTTTCAGGATCTACTTCAATGCCTTTTACTGAAACAATGTACCCTATAAGTTTTCCAGATTGTACCCCAAAAGCACATTTCTTTGGGTTGAGTCTCACTTTGAATTGTTCTAGACTTGTAAAAATCTTTTCAATTACGGGTAAATGATCTTTTCTTTTATGTGACTTAGCTAGAATGTCATCCACATAATCTTCCATAAAGGTGTGCATCATGTCATGGAAAATGGTAGTCAT
The DNA here is from genome assembly GCA_018584345.1 of Thuja plicata. Taxonomy (NCBI): domain Eukaryota; kingdom Viridiplantae; phylum Streptophyta; class Pinopsida; order Cupressales; family Cupressaceae; genus Thuja; species Thuja plicata. Next base: position 1,796,076 of record MU227831.1, on the reverse strand, counting down.
TGATCTTTGATAAGTGGCTCTAGCATTTTTGAGACTGAAGGGCATTACATTCCAACAAAAGGTACCCCATGGGTATGTAAATGTTGTCTTCTCTTTATCCTTAGGTGCAATGCAAATTTGATTATACCCACTAAATTTATCCATAAGTGAAAATATAGAATGACCCGCAGTGAGATCCACAATAACATCAATGCTAGGCAATGGAAAGTCATCTTTTGGACAAGCAAGGCTAAATCTTTGAAATCCATACAAAATCTTATGGTTTTATCATGTTTGGTAACTGGTACAATTTTGGAGATCCATTCATCATATGCAGTTACTCTTATAAATCTTGCCTTGAGTAATTTTTCCAATTCTACTTTGACTAAAAGGTCTACATGTGGATGCATTTTTCTCAACTTCTGCTTGATGGGCTTAACCCCGGGTTTCACATTTAAATGATGCATTATGAAACTTGGATCTAATTTGGGCATGTCAGCATATGACCATGCAAATTTGATTTTTTTTGCTTGAAAGAATTCAATGAATTCTTTTCTCTCCAAGGGACTCAAAGATGCTGCCAAGTGAATGAATTTAGGATCCTCTTCTATTCCAATGTTAAAATTTTCTATGGGTTCAATAAGTATAGGTTATCTTTCATCTTCATGAGCTGGTAAGGTGTCCAACCTCTCTCCTTTAGGTTCCACAGTTGGGTTTTCACCTTCAGAAACATCCTTTATTTTTACTTTTTTGGGTCTAGCACTGCCACATGGTGGTTTTCACCACTAGACCTTCTCATTTTTTTGTATATTTTCTTTTCATTTTTTGGATTAAGAGGTTGAACACCTACCCCTATCATCATTTCCAGAGTAAATTCATTGATGGAAGAATTGGGTTCAACCGTATTGAGGTATAAGGCCATTGAATTGTCATTTGGGAAGTAGAGTAAGTCATTTGGCTCAGAAAGATCCCAATCAATAAGTTCGGGGTGCATTAAGGACAAATATTTATTGGATGGGCTTTCATTGGAAGGATTTAAGGACATGACTTTGTTTGATGGTTCATACATTGTATCGTCAAGGTCTATGACATGTGCCTCTTCAAGATGGTCCATGGAAGAAGGATCAAAATCCCCTTCATTAGAGTCCTCTAAGATTTATATGTGAAAGAAATCATGTGGATTAAACACTAGGTTAGAATCTCCCACCCATGAAGGTACCCAAGGTTCACCTACCCATTGAGTGTAAAGAGGTTCTTGTTCTACATTGACTTGTTGAGGTTCAATTGATGTTTGAGTTGAATCCAAACTTTGAGTCACATGTTCTTGATTCTCAACTTTAGGAGGAGTTGCATAAGTGTGAATGGTATCAACCTCTATGTCATGAAAAGATTCTTCAGACAAGGAATCCCAATCATAATCCATAGAATCATCTTCACTTTTAGAACCTACCATATGAATATGTGCACAAAAATCATGCATGGGACTTAAACTTTCTCTTCTTTTTCTCTCCAAACTGGTTCAATAGGTTCTAACAACCCTTTATGTTGAAATCCTAAGGGTCCTCTTCCCTTATACCCCATTTTATTCATGATATCAAATCCTTTTCCATATTGATGAGTTTGGATGTTGATATGTTTCACCCTTTCATTGGAGTTAGCTAAATTATCCTCCTCTTTATAAAGCCATTGTAGTACCTCGTTATCCTCTTTTTCCATTTCTTTCTTATCACATTCTCTCACAAAATGGGAATTGTATTTATGAGGTTGATGATCTTTGGATGGCTTCCCATGTGTCCTTGGAGATGTAGGTAAATCAAATAGGGAAACATAATATTCCCCTACCCCTTTTGAGTGAATTTTGCATTATTTCTCAAATTGGTTCATCAAATCACTCATCTTTTCATAATGATCTTTCTTAGTTTGTTCTCTTTCCTCCTTAGTGGGTTTCAAATTTCCATTCTCAATGTTGAAGTCTAGACTAAATTATCATTTGAATTTGAACCCTCATAACTCATCTTTGCTTTTCCTTTAGTTGATGTAGTTGAGTTAGTTTGAATAGGGTTAGAAGTCAATGTAACATTTGATATTGGTTTTGGACTTTCCTCCTTGGCTTCTTCCATGGTAATATCAGGGATGACTCCTTCCCTATTATGAGGAATATACAATTCATGACTTGGATTTAAAGCATTGCAATATTGGAAAGGGTTTTAATCTCCTCCAATCATGATCTCTCCCCCCATGTATGGAAACTTTATGGATTGGTGACATGTAGAAGGTATCGCTTGCATTTCATGTATCCATGGCCTCCCTAGTAAGATATTGTAAGTCAATTTCATATCAAGGACCTGACATATGGTATCTTTTTTTATAGGGCCCACTTGAATTGGTAGAATGATCATACCCTTTGAAGATCTTTCCTCCTCATCATAAGCCTTAATGGTGATTTGATTTTTAGAATCAATGGAAGACTCGGTTAACCCTAATGACTTGACAAGGTTTAAAGTGAAAATATTAAGACCACCTCCCCTATCTATGAGAACTCTCTTGACCCTATGTCTTTGGATTAATACCTCTATATGCAAGGGTAAGTTTTGAGGATGTGTGACAGACATATCATCTTTCTCTAAAAATAAAAGACAATGAGGGGCTGTGAGATGTCCTACCATGTTCTAAAATTTATCTTCCTCCAAGTTTATAGGAACAGTGGTCTCAACCAAGGATTTTTCCAAAATCTCCTTGTGATTAGGAGATAATTTCAACAAATCCAAAATTGATATTTGTGATGGAGTCTTTTTTAATTGATCTACCAAACTATAAGTCTTTGTTGTAGGTAGTGTTTGTTTAGCCAAAATAGTTGGTGTTTTAGGGCCAATAATAATGGGATTACCCCCTTATAGGGTAACCTTTGAAGCTTGCCCCCTTGTGATGGCATTAGAGGTTTCCACCTTAGGTTGATCTTTGATCACAACAACATTGATAGTATTGTCATAAGTATGAGAAAAGTTAACATTATTATTGCCTCTTACATTATTCACACTCTTTCCTCCATTGTTTGAGTTGGAAGATTCTCTTTTTTCATGTTTATAGAAAGAAGTCTTAAAGGCCATGTGATCTTCATTAGTTTGAGGGCCTTCTACTTTTATCACACCATTGTCCATGAGACCTTGTACCACATGTATGAGATGCATGCAATCATTGGTCTTATGTCCCGGATTTCTATGGTACTCACAATGGTTATTCTCACTCCACCAATTTGGCATGATTTGAGGTTCATATGGTTGAGCCTTTGGTACATCAATAAGTTTATTTTCAATACGTGTCCTTAATGAATTTTCCAATGGTTCACCCAAGTTAGTGAATGTCCTTTTGGGTGTAGGTGCAAAGAAAGGCTTGATTTGTAAGCCCCTTGATTATTCCCAAAGTCGTTATTAGTGTTGTTATTGTTAAAGGGTACCTTGGGTGCTTGATTCAAATTATTGGCTTGAACTGAATTTTGAGTGAGATTGAAAGGAATGGCCTTTAAAGTGTTAGCCTCTACCACTCCATCATTAACTACTCCTTTATTTTTTTTATTCTTCCTCCAAAATCGGTTGTTGTTAGGGGAATTGCAATTTTGATTAGTGTTGGAGGTATTGTTGTTGTTAATCTTTTTATCCTTGTAAAGTTTAATTTCTCCACTTTTAACCAATACCTCTTTCGTTGTCACCCCATTCTCAATTAGGTCTTGGAATGACCTAGGACATTGTAGCCTTAATCGATAGTTCATTTCATGATTCAAGCTATTTACAAAAATATCCATCTTCTCCTTTTAAGGTGCACTTCGAGGGTATCTAGCAAATACCGCTCTCCATCGTTGTAGGAAAAGTAGGAATCACTCTCCTTCTCTTTATTTGGTGTTGTAACCACCTGAATTTGGTCTGTTGCAACTATGGACCCTATTTACCCTAAATGTGATCATACCCTCGATTATGTCCAAACGACCCTGTTACTGCTTGGCATAATTCTTTAAATCAATTTAATATCCTAGGTGATTTTTATCACTAATTTATATTAACTATTATAGCCATACAATTCAAATCAATTTTGACCAATCAAATCAAACCAAAATCAAATATGGCTATAAGTATTTAATTATAAAGGAATTAAATAAATCCCTAAATCAAATACTCACTTGCAATTAACCCATTTCCCTAGCCTATTTAATTTAATTAAAATGGCTATAGTCCCCTAATTATTAAAAAGCAATTAAATTGTTTAAATAATTAAATCCTATATTTCTAAATGAATTAAATAAGTTTATTTCATTTATTAATATTCCCTCAAACCCCAACCTAACCTATCTCAACCGCTTCTACCCTGGGTTCTAACCCTTCTCAACCCATTCACCCTTGCTAATTTATCCTAATCCTAAATTCTACTCTAACCCACCTCCTAATGTTGTCACATTTCATTAAGAAATACTTAGCAACTCAACCCACTTGAGAAAGTCCACTTTCTCAAGCTTGACCTCCTTAAGGTCCACTTTCTCAAGCCATCCTCTTACATCCTCCTTGCCTCTTTAAGGCTTTCATTAATATCTTATTAATGAGGATGCCTTAAGCCTATGTCTCTCCCATGCCTTATTAATGCCTTGGGCATTAATGGCTCTTACATCTTCATTTATGAGTCTTCTAATTCATAAATGAACCTTGTCCCCCTCTCTCTCTCTCCCATTCTTCTATAAATAGAAGCCTGTTTTGAGAGAAAATAAGCTTAACATTTGATCAAAAATATATTGTTATGCTATTGGATTACTCTTAGAAGCATATTTCACTCTTTATTCCTTGCTTTTACATTATTTTAGTTTCATCTTTTAAAGCTAGATTACATGCTTTTTCATCTTTTTAGTTTAAATTTGAATTAAATCCTTCATATTAGAATAGTATTGGTCACTGATTTATAGCATATTCTGAGGGCTAGTATGTTATGAATTACACTCTTTCTAGTTAGAAGGCAATAGGTCGATTTAGTGGGTTTTACATACTTTTCTAACCCTTTTGGACTGATATAATGACTTATTGAGTGTTTGTGTTGTTCTCAACAGGTTCCCGAATACACACACACATTTCTGGTGCCCACCATGGGACCCAAATTTCAATTTAGCCTCATTTTCTAACACTTTTTTGGCAATTTGCAGGCTCAAGAATCGGACACAGAATTGCATTTAATCTTGCAGGCTCGCATCCTGAATACGCCCTCGCATCGCGTAAATTTCAGATCGCATTCAGGATTTCCCAGATCGTATCTGGTTTTGGATCGTATTTGGTTAGCAAGGGCTCGTATCTGGAGAATAGGATTGTATCTTGGGTACTATATCACATATGGTGAAAATTTAGGATCGTATATGATTTTAAAGCTTGTCCATTTGATTCCTCTAATCCTAACAAGTTTGACAAGTTGTGCTTTCTGTATTTTGCAGCTTAACAAGTGTTTGCAGGTGCTTTTTGGCAGTTTTCATGGAGTTGAAGTTAAAAGGATACTAATGTGGTTTTTACAGGTTACCAAACCCCTTCTATCTTGACTTCTATTTTATCTACTTTTCGAACACTTAAAAACCATTTCTTCATACTTGCTAAAACAACTAGATATTATGCTCTTTTCTTCTTAAGGAAAATCAGAAAGTCGGATGTTGTTTTATCATTTGTGATGAAATTGGGGGTAACTAAACAAGCAAACAAAATGTTTAATACATTTTGGGGATAGAAATTGAACAAACATAAAGCACTAAATATGTGGGCTCAATGAACAAATACATCGTTTAAATTTCTTTTGGATCAGTAATTGAACAACTCAAACTCATTAAATCATTGTGGTAATTGAACAAGATAATTTTCCCTTTTTTTTTAAAAGCTTTCTATTTTCTTTAAAATAGGAATCATTAAAAGAAGTTCAACATAGCTTGGGGCAAAGATCATTGTTTATAGTGTTTGAGGAGAAAATGGCATGGACTAGGAGAGTATGCTCTTCTTCTTTTGAAGAATCAGAAATCTAGAACTCCTAAACTCGCCAATCCTGGTTACTGATCTTTTTAATAGTAGAGGGCCTGCCGGTAGAGGAAAAAATCTCCTGGGAATGACCCAAGTGAGGACAGGTCTTACGCCGACCCTTCCAACTCATTATAAATAGTTTCTTCCTTGTAGGCCAAAGCCTCGGAAGACAGAACTGGTTTTATTCTTAGAATTTTGACATCATTCCTTGAACATATCGGGGTATATATAGAGCGGAGCCACTTGAATCTTGCTTGCGAGACTATATATATTTAGGTAATCATAGGGCTATACGCCTCAATTTTTCCTTGTGCAATTCTATGAGGGATAGTTTCAAATAGATTGCCCAATAATCTACAACACATTCAACTGAAAGAATTCCTGATTCATCCCTGAAAGGGTGATAATCTTTGTGCAAGGCAAAAAGTAATTTCCCCAAGACACTCATCATATCGTGCCCTCACTTGCGTTTGGAGTCAGCTAATACAACATCATGACTGGAGCCATTGTGTGCTCGGTGATGGTTGTATTCTGATTAGCATTTAAGTGTGTACCTAAGTCAACGAATAAAGATTTTCATCCTCCACCTAGAGAATAGGAAAAGATGTGTGTTTGATTCATCCCTTTAACAATACAAAATTTTCTGATGTGTCAGAAGGATCACTAAAAAGATAAGCTCCTCACAACAATCAATAAATTTCATACCCTGGAGTACAAGTGTTTTTCACGCTCTACAAACACCTCTTGATGCAATTTGAAAACAAAACAACTTCACGTTCCTCAAAAGCAAATTTTTCAAAATGGACCAAAACTGACAAAACCATCATAAAATTGCATCCTATTTTTCCTAAGTCATATCCAGTATTTAGGATCATATCTAGTGCATTGGATCATATTTGGTCAAACATATAGTCGTATCTAGCTTTTAGGATCATATCCAGGATTTAGGATCGCATCTGGTTTCGTCAGAGGATCATATCTGGGAGCTCGCATTCAGGATAGTGGGCATTTCTAGCAGCTTTCCCTAGGAAGTCTCAGTTGTTTTAGGTACCCTTTTTGCTCTTTGGCTAGTCCCTATTGTCTCTTTTGGTCTTCCTACTGTTATTTTCAAGAATACTTTTGAAACATCTACCTTGCATGCTCAATCAGTCTTTCATGATCAGTTCAATACGTGTGGTCTACCCATTCTCTATCAACAACTTGGTTCCTAGCTCACTATCAGGGCATTCTAACCCTCTGACACTGGAATTATTTACATCCACCAACAAAGAAATAGTTACTTCTACTTAGACACACCCACTTGAATGATCTGGAATCCTTGCTTGCACTATTAGGAAACGTTGACAAAGTTGAGAAACAAACTTCATGGTTAACACAAGATGCAACAAGTACACAACCGAAGGATCAGAAGTGCCTCTTAAAACATCCCACTTCCAAGGAAAAACTTCACACAATTGCCTGTTTGATCTTGATTCACCTCAAATGGGTAGCAACACTAACGATTGGAGTAAGGCCTTTGAGGGTTATGATGATGGCAAACAAGCACAATCCGTAGGCATGAAGGAGGAAGAAAGACCCAAGTTTGAACGTAATCCGTTTGGGTCAGATATTGATGAAGAGATCCCTGAAGATGAATACAAGAAGATTAAGCAAAGCAAAAGAGTCCATAAGCTGTTGGAACGAATAATTGGAGATGACAAGGAAAAATACTTTCTCCATTTAGCATCCACGGGTGTCAAATTACCCCAGGATTATGATGCGAATGATCTCAAAGAAAAGGAGGTACCAAACCCCATATCCATCCTTACTAAACAGCTCAATCAAATGCAAACAAAGCTCACAAACCTCAAACAAGAGAAGGACAAACCAAAAACAAAATACTCTTTGGACGCCATTTGTCCATTTCCTTTCGACAAAAGTATCACTAAGGTCCTGTTTCCTCCTAATGTGGCAAGACCAGAATATGACAAGTACACAGGGGAAACCGATCCACATGACCATGTGAGAGAATTTTGTGCTCTTAGCATTGAGTACATGCATGAACCCACTTACCTCATGTGACTATTTCCAGGAAGTCTAGGAGGAAATGCCATGCAGTGGTTTTCAAAATTGAATCCTAAAGTCAAAACATTCAAGGAGTTAATGCAATGGTTCATTCAGAATTACTCCTACAACCTTCAACATGACATCACCATGATGGATCTATGTAGCACCAAGCAGAAAATGGGAGAATCCTTTACACACTTCCTACAAAGATGGAGGAAGATCTTTGCACGATATTCATGAAGAGTCATCCCTGAAATAGAAAAGATGGAGATCTTTGTTAATAATCTCGTACCTGAATTGAGCTATGCTTTACAAATAAAAGATTCTCCTAGCTTCGATAGGATGATTAAGAATGCTCTCCATATCAAAGAAGTCATGTTCAAAAAGGGGGAGATTACCCTAGAAAATGAAAGCAAAGGCAGTAGCTCCAACTCCAAGCCTAAATGGTGGAAACAAAATAAAAATGTTGTCAATAACAGAGTGGTTGATGCTTCTAACATTAATTCCAAAAATGAAACATTCAATCTAACCAATGGTATGCAAGAAAGTAAGGAGGCTAAAATAACACCTCCCATTCCCAAAGCCAACAATGATAATGACAAGGGATGAACATGGAATTCAAAACCCAAAAGAACATTCATACCTTTGGGAAAACCTCTTGAGACAATTTTAAAGACATTGGTGGATAACAAAGTCCTCACAATTCCCAATTCTAAACCTTGGGAACCAATGGTTAAACATAGATGGTGGGATGATAACTCCTATTGTGTCTTCCACAAAAACAAGGGACACAAGACAAATAATTGTCTCAAGCTCAAGCATGTTATCCAAGACCTCATCGAAGGGGGTAAGATCAAGGTGGATGGACACACTATGAATGAAGATCACACAACATTTAATAAACCATTCCCTAATTATAATC
>MU227831.1:1775128-1787053 GCA_018584345.1 Thuja plicata | reverse complement strand
GAGAAACATCTAAAGGGAAAGGTAATGAGATAAACTACACCTATTCCAAAAATGACAATGTGATCAATATGCTCAGCATTAAAAATGAATCCATCAACATGGTCACCATCAAAGGAGCCTCATCCTCTACAAACATTGTAACCCAGAGCCAAGCACAGGTTACAATCATGGGACCTCCAAAACTGACATCCACACCCAAGGTTCCTATTATCACTATTCCTAAACCAGGAGCAAAACATGTGGTCACTATCCCAGGAGAGAAATATGACTTGGTGGACCAATTGCAAAGAACTGCTACCAAAATTTCCATCTTTGAATTACTCAAAATATCCACTATGCATAGAGAAATCCTAGAACAAGCTCTACACGCTGCTAATGTTCCAAAGGATATAGATATAGACAAATTCCAAGTGATGGTCAATCATATATTAGAGCCACATTACCTCTCCTTTTCTGAGGAGGATGACAATTCATTGACCCATCCACATAATCAACCCCTCCATATCAAAGTTCTTATTCATAAATCCCATGTTAGACGCGTATTGATAGATGGAGGTGGCAAATTGAATATTTGTACACTAGATCTTGTCAGGAGCTTAGGCCTCTCAGAGAAAACAATTGACTCTAGAAATAAAATAACCATCAAAGCATATGATGAGGAAGAAAGATCCTCCTGAGGTATTATTTTTCTACCCATCAGAGTTGGGCCGATTGAAAGGGATGTTATATGTCAAGTTTTGGATCTACCACTAGCCTACAACATTCTACTAGGGAGACCATGGATTCACGAGATGCAAGCTGTACCATCCACTTATCATCAATGCATCAAGTTCCCATGTAATGGGGTAGAGGTGACAATTCTGACGGATGCCAACTATGCGTGCAACAATATCAAAGCAGGTAGCATGATCCCACACAACAAAGAGGCTATGGATGCAATTACTCCTAAAACTACCAAAGACATGGTCATGAAAGGCTTTAGCAAAACATTGAAACTTCAAGAAATAGGTATGGGAGAATACAAGTTGGACCTGACTCCCTCACTGACAGAGCTTCTAGTATCACCAAGATCCTATGGAAAACCATCATCAACATTCACACCTCTCGCAGTCCAGGAACCAGAAGTACACAAGGCTACTCATATGATAAAGGCCTCCACATCTTCTTCAGATAATACAAAAGAATAGACAGTCTTGAATTGGATTTATAAAGAAGAACCAGTGGACTCTGAGGTCAAACATGTAAAGATATCTCCAGAACAATTTGGAAAAGGATATGATTTCCTTAAACAAATGGGATACAAAGGAAAAGGACCTCTAAATGACACAGGACCAGGGATCATTGAACCCATACCCATGGAGTTCCGCCTCAACAAAGATAAAATAGAATTGGGCTTTAATACTCAATTCAACAAACCTACTTCAAAGCAGAGTCCACCTTTTGAAGCAGAGAGTGATAAAACAGATGAAATAGTATCAGAACCATGGCTTTATGAGAGATTGTTACATATTGGTACAGAGAATCCTGAATATCAAGGAGAACGCTACGTACCTAGTTTTGAGGTACCCCAAGATCTTCATACTCCTTTGCTAGGACAACCACCCATTCAAGAGGTAGGAGACACCATAGCTACAACCACTCAAGAGGAACCCCAAATTTACATCCTAACTAGGGGTAATTGGTCACCATTACACATGTTCTTGATCTACCTCACTTTGATCTACAAGCAGCTAACCGAGTCCATCAAATAAACATTGCTGAATATTTGAATAGATCTGATGATGATGTCACAGACTCTCATGAATATGAGTATGATCAGTTATCTATTGCTTTTCAAGAAATTGGGATAGGCACAATTCACATGTTTGCAGCTTTCGTAGCTCCTAGTACATGACCTAACATCCCTTTCAATGACACTGAACCTTCTGAAGTAGAAGAAGAGTTCCTTCCTCCAATCATTGACGGCGACACTGGTGAATACATAGCTCTATGAGAATTTCATAGGCTACAAGAAAGAAGCCTCCTTTTACAAAGAGATGATGATGAGTTATCTACTAATTAGTCACTAGAGTTCAATCCATATATAACTAACAATGACCCTTTTAACAACGATCTCGCTTTTATAGATCTAAACATCAAAGATATTAAATTAATAGACCATGTCATGTCGGTTAATAGTTCTGATGCTAACACAATGTTGTCCTTCTCAAAATTTGACTCCCTAAAATTGGTACTTCCAGACCTAATTGATTGGACTGAAACAGATCCTACACCTATGCTCAACTTTTCCAATGACCACTCCCTGGCTTGTTATCTTAATGGTTGTGAACCTTACCCTTCTTCCACCAATGCAAGGAGCGAGAACATGTCACAGGAAGATATCAAGTTTCTTAGTCACAAACTGAAAAATAAAAAGAAAAAGTGGACTGATGGTGAAAACCACTCTATGGTAGTATCAGATCCCAAAATAGTAAATAAAAAAGATGTATATGATGGTGAAAACCTCTTAGAGGTGCCAAAGGATGAAACTCTTGATATCCTTGCTAAACACTTTCAGGAAAGATCTTCGGTATTGATTGAACCAACATAGCCAGTAAACTTGGGCACTATTCAGAATCCTCAAATAGGTCATTTGGCACAATCTTTATCAGAAGACAAGAAGGTACAGTTCACAGAGTTCCTAAAGGAGAAGAAGATCAACTTTGCATGGTCTTACACTGATATGCCATGGCTAGATCCTAATCTCATTATGCACCACTTATCTATAGCTCTCGAGATCAAGCCCATGAAATAAAAACTTAGAAAAATGCATCCTCATGTTGCATTACTGGTGAAGGCAGAATTAGAAAAGTTGTTAAAAGCTGGGTTCATTCAAGTCATTGCCTATGCAGCTTGGATCTCCAATGTGGTCCTTGTTTCTAAAACTGATAAATCTATCAGGATCTGCACAGACTTCAAAGACCTCAACAAAGCATGTCTGAAAGATGACTTCCCTCTACCAAATATTGACATGATCATAGACCTTATAGCTGGCTTTTAGATGTATTCATTAATGGATGGATTCTCAGGCTATAATCAAATCAAGATTGCCCCTGAGGACCAAGAGAAAACTGCACTCACATGTGCATGGGGCACATTTTGCTGGAACGTCATGCCATTTGGGCTAAAGAATGCAGGAGCAACATATCAGAGAGCTATGACCACAATATTCCATGACATGATGCCCAAGAACATGGAGGACTATGTCGATGACACACTGGCTAAATCCAAAGAAAGAGGTACTCATATTGTTGATTTAGGAAAGATATTGGATCGAATGGAACAGTTCCAACTCAGGCTCAATCCAAAGAAATGTGCCTTTGGGGTCCAATCAAGAAAGCTCCTAGGATTCATAGTATCGGAAAAAGGAATCGAGGTAGATCCTGAAAAGGTAAAAGCTATTCTAGAAATGACTCCTCCATGTAATATCAGTCAAATGAGGACACTACAAGGGAGACTCTAGTCTATCAGGAGATTTATGTCCCAACTTGCCAATAAGGCACAACCCTTTACTAAGCTACTACATAAAGGGGTTACATTCAACTGGGATGAAAACTGTGAAGCAAACTTCAGGGAATTGAAGGTGTACCTAGCTGCTCCACCTATTCTTATGGCACCTATTCATGGAAAACCTTTGCTCCTATACATTTCAGCTACAGCTACATCACTAGGAGTATTACTGGCACAAGAGGATGAAACAAAGAAAGAGCGAGCTATCTAGTACATTAGTAGAACTTTAGTCACTTATGACCTCAATTATACCATTATTGAGAAAGCATGCTTAGCAGTTGTCTTCACATCATAGAAATTAAGACACTACATGCTTTCTCACACAGTCAAGCTCATAGCTAAGATTGATCCTCTAAAGTATCTTTTAAGCATAACAGTATTAACAGGCCGCTTGGAAAAATGCGTCCTCATTCTAAGTGAGTTTGACATTGATTATGTTGAATAGAGGGCTATCAAAGGACAGGTACTTGCAGATCAACTAGCTGATTCACCGCTCCAGGATGATGCACCATTACTAATTGAATTTCCTGATGAAATAATCATGCATCTAACTGAACATTCATGGAAGATGTACTTTGACAGATCATTTACTCAACAAGGATCTGGAGCCGAGGTTCTCTTCATTACTCCACAAGGATATAAGATTCCTAAATCTTACAAATTAATGTTTCCATGCACCAACAATATCTCAGAATATGAAGCATTGGTCAATGGCCTCAAACTCACCATAGAATGGAAGATCATTGAGTTATACATATATGGTGACTCCCAACTAGTTACCAATCAAATCAATGGGGAATATCAAACAAGACATGAAAAATTGATGCCCTACAAGCAACTAGTTGATGATTTGAAGAAATACTTTATCTTCGTCACCTTCCAGCAGGTACCAAGATCAGAGAATAAAGTTGCAGATGCTATGGCTACCTTGGCATCCATGTTACAACTAGAGGAACATCAATTCCACTATGACTTCTTGGTGGAAGAAATATCCTACCCCACCTTTGCCAATCTAAAATACTAGGTAATATGTGCCTTAAATACTCCCGATCAATCCCGATATGCCAGTATCATTGCCTATCTTTCAGACCAAACCATTCCTGCCAATCTATCTAGAAATGAGAGAAGATCCCTGATTAGGACAGCATCGCGTTAAGTCCTTATAACTAACAACCTATATTGACGTAGTCTTAACGGTACACTTCTTTGGTGTTTAGAACTAGAAGAGTCTGATCTAGCTTTAAAAGATGTCCATGAAGGTGTATGTGGATCACACTCAAATGGCTTTTCATTGGATAAAAAATTTCTCAGAGTAGGCTATTATTGGCCTACCATGGAGAAAGATGCTATTCAATTTTCCAAAGCATGTCTTAAATTCCAGACACATGGCAACCTCATCCATGCTCCTGCCAGAGAACTGATACCTTTCATAACACATTGACCATTCCAGCAATGGGCCTTTGACTTGGTTGGATAGATATATCCCAACTCTTCAAATGGATACAAGTTCATCATTACGGCCACTGAGTATTTCACAAAGTGGGTCAAAGTCGTGTCGCTAATCAAAGCCACTGGCAAACAGGTGGCTATGTTCATTCTGAACTACATTATTTGTAGATATGGGATACCCTCTTCAATTGTGAGAGACAATGGGGGCCAATTTAAAAACCAAGACATTGATGACCTCTGTGAACAGTTTCACATTACTCAACATTGCTCTTCAGTAAATTATCCTCAAGGTAATGGACAGGTCGAGGCATCGAACAAAAATATTCTCAAAATCCTACACAGAACTGTGAGCAAGTCTGGCAGAGACTGGCATTTACAACTAAATTTGGCACTATGGGCCTACAAAAAAAGCATCCGAACACCAACTAGAGCCACGCCATTTGCTCTAGTCTATGGCACTGAGGCAGTACTACCTATTGAGGTTGAAATCCCGTCTTTGCGGATATCTTTACAGGGATTGGTTACTGATGAGCAGTACTGCATTGATCGGGTCAATTCTCTAGACCTACTAGATGAGCGCAGACAACAAGCATTTGATCACCTCAAAGTGTACCAAGAAAGAATGTCCAAAGGTTACAACAAAAAGTTCAAACCACGCAAGTTTGAGGTGGAAGACCTTGTCCTGAAAGAGAATCCTAAAAACTAGCCTAATAGAGAGAAGAAAGGAAAGTTTGAACCTAACTGGCTGGGACCTTATGTTATCACTGCTACTTTTGGGACTGTAGCTTATCAATTAGCTACACCTGAGGGAGAGGTTCTTCCTGATCCTATCAACACTCTACATTTGAAGCGGTTCTAAGGTTAATTTTTGGCTAGCAGAGCCTGTACAGCAAAAAGTTCTCACAAAATACCAAAAACATTCAGAAAATTGATCCTAAAGAAATCCAAAGATAGTGGAAAAAGTCATACAAAATAGGTATCCTTGGTGAAAACTTGGTTAAAAGGCGCCTTGATACTAAAAAAACATTCAAAAAATCAAAAATAGCAAAAAAATTGAAAAAGAGAAAAAGTGCCTTGATGAGCACCTGGTAAAACAGGCATCTTGGTAGCAAAAAAAGAAAGAAAAAGAAATCTTGACAAGTGGTGAAAACCTGGAAATCAGGCATCACTTGTGTTCTGCGCTCCATCTATCAATGCACTACTAATACTAGACCTTCATAATTTTTCCTATGCTCATACACTGACTTTATATTCCTACATGACTGTCTTATCCTTGCTTGGGATTTGTTTATCTTTACGTCTTAGAAATAAGTCATTCTGCACTGGGGGCATCTTTGTTGGCATAGTCAGTTACAGTTGCTAGGTTTCTCTAAGATGGTTTGCCTCATGAACACAAAGTTTTTGGACACATGCAAAACAGTGTCACTTTCCCAAAAACCAAAATACCTTTTCAAAACATGGGACATGACATTTAACATTCACCAACATTCCTACAAAGCCGTATTGAATCACAGATATAAACGAATGATCCTATCAAGGCACAAACATGGAACACCATATTGCTCATATTTCTAATTTTCTGATTGATGAATCTTTACTGTGTTTGACATATGGATGAACAAAGTACTACTTAAACACATAGTTTGATAATGGTTTGATGATGATTCTTTAATATCCTAATAATGTTTTCAACCAGGGGCATCTAAGTAATTATGAATTTTATCTGATTGATTCTCAATTGATGATTTGTTATGTCTTCTTAGTTCCTCAATGACGTTTGCATAAAGACAAAGAGTCACCAGGATTGGGGGCATAATATTTTCTTGATTTTTGTGTATGGTGATTGTTTCATATGATCCTATAAATTTCACCTAACTTGGATGTTTATGGTAAGAGCTTCCACTATGGGTGGATAGCCGCATATATCTTGATCTTTTTTATGTGTAACCTACGATGAGTTTGACACAATTTCCTTGTCTATTTTCTGATCCAGATTCTCACTAAGGTATACGAATCATAATGTACCCAAGGATATGAATTTTGAAGGTCATTGCAGGTCCAATATCTTGCCTTAATTAGAATCTGGTATATTAAAAGGAAGATGACTATTTTGTTATCCTGGCTTCTATGCCTTGATGCCTAAGTCTCTTTCCGACATTTCAATAAAATATAGTATTCATATTATCATAATATCAGTGGGTATTAGTGATGGTTGTACTATCCCATGGTATCCATTCCAAAAGTGCCCAATGATGATACAAATGTTGCAATATTTGCTAAATCAGTGACAAGCCCTAAGAGTCTTCATATAGCTGCATTTAGAGATTGCCTAATGCATTTTTCAAACAGTATTAAACAACATAAGGAAATTTAAGCTCAAAACTTGGTTTCTATCTTCTTCTACAAATATCAAGTTAATTACACCATTTATATTACTAATATCATCCATAGCATACATTTTGCATTCATTTGGAAAAATGAAACTGGAAAAATACAAAAATAAAACATCCATGTATTGCATTTTTACTTCTACATCCTAAGTGCATCCATACATATATTTTTGCATAAATGGAAAATCAAAGAAACATACATTTGCATTTTCACATAGATATCATTTGTTCATATCAGTAATATACTCATCATATCCACATTGTCAAAATAATGTTATCAACTATAAACTAATTCGTCATGAGATCAAGATATCATCACATGTGCAATAGATAAATTTACCAAATCTATGGAAAGAAAAATGGATACATTTACCACATGAAACATGTCAGATTCTAGAAACTATAACCATGGTAAAAATCAAAGCATAAAGGGTATCAGTGAGCATAAAGTGTATCACAGCATAAAGTGTATCAGATAGTATAAAGAGTATCAGTGCACATAACGTGGATCAGTATGCCAAAAGTGCGAATCAGATATATATACGAATCAATGTAATGTACAAAAAGGGGGATCTCAACAGGATCCAGATATACATGTATAATCTCAAAAGAAACAAAATGATGCAAAGTATCAACTCTGGCCCACCCCCTCTCCCAAGTCAGGAGGAGGAGGAGGAGGTGGCATGAATGGAGCTATAGGAGGTGGCATGGCCCCCTCTAATTGCTGAGCTATGTGAGAAAAGGTGGGTGCTCTCTGACCCTCTAGTACTGCGGTGTGATACAAGGCGTAATAGTATGTCACCCTCTATCCCTGATGGACTGCTGTCTGGACCTATGTATCTCTCTCAGCTCTCAGCTACTCAAGCTGTCTATCCCTATCTACTAAAAGTGTGTCAGAAGTGGTAACCCTAGCTTCCAAAGTTGTGATCTGAGCTCTGAGATGCTCTCTCTCCTGCTTGCACCTCGATAGACGGTCCTCATCTCTACCAGGATCCTTCTCCTGCACTCTCTGTCTCCACTGTCTCTACTACTCAAGAGTAAGTAACAGGCTAGGATCTCTCTGTGGGGCCACAAATCTGTATCTCTGGCATCTCTGCCCACTGCCACTCAGACCGTCGGTATCCACTGCCTCTCCACCTCCCCCCCTATCATCACCATCATGCCTATCATCTGGGGGAGGATGCTTGCCACCTCTGCCACCATCTCTACCACCATCATGGCCCCCATGTCTACCTGGTGCTCTATCTCTGCTACCTCTCCCCCTGATAGGTCGATCCTTGGGCTCATAATCCAGTGGATCCTCTATACAAGGAATGATCTCCTCAGGCACTGTGAATCGTGGGAATGGATGTTGAAGCATCTCTGCAGCGTACCCATCTGATACTCCAGCATCCTCAACATCTGGACAAGGGTCCCAATCTATCGCCACCATATCTTGAATATCCTGTGAGGCTGTATCATAAGTGAGCTATGCCCCCCACTCAGCTACCTCATCTCTAATATAAGCATATACTACCACATCCTCTGTGCGGCCTTGTCGTCGGCCATACTACCTCAGAACTCTAGTAATCAAGAAGCGCTCAATAATATATCTTGTGTGCCCAATTAAATATCTGCTCTGACATAAAAAAGGCACCTACCGTGCATCAGAAGTCCATACCTCATAGTCCAGGTATGGTTTCCATACAACCTTTGTCATATCGTCAAATAATTGATGCCAATACTCAACCTTGCCTAAGTGGGGCTGTTGTAAGAGACCTGCGTACATGTACACGTAGGGCTTCTCTGGTGCCCTCTGCCTATCAATAATTGGCCATGTCACAGGGATGTGCTCCCAAGCCCATATCTGAAGAATCAGTATACCCATAGTCATGCTGTGAGTATGGTGGTATACAATCTCATGGAGCTCACAGTACATATGAGCAAATATGCAGCTCCCCCAAGAAAATCATCGGTGGTGGATGATCATCTACTCTACCATGCTGACCCAACCCACCAAGAAACCATGCTGCACTCTATCCGGCATAAAGATGCCGCCTACCAATCCAACTAAGTATACAGCTAGTCGATCATAGTGATCGACCATGTAGTCCCAGGATAGGTATCTGCGATCTATACTGTCATCCTGGAAGAATCTCTGCGTAGTCCCGATCGCCATGCTAGCTCTCAACTCAAAGAACACCTCATGTCCAACCATGGGCACATGAAATATCCTCCAAATATCCTCTGGAGTCATAGTGATCTCACCAGTAGGTAGGTGGAAGGTGTTGTGCTATGAATGCCATCTCTCGGCCAGAGCAGTCAACAACCCTCTATTTACCCCGATCTTAGGTAAACCAATCAATGCCCGTAATCCACACCGGATCATGGTAGCCTGCTCATCATCTGACAAATGGCCAGACAATGCCAGAACTCACATAGGATAAGTGCCTCAAAAGGTGACTACCTCAAACTGGGCCTGATTTTTGACAACACAGTAAAGCATCAGCATTCTATCTACAACAAAGGGCATATTCCTACTCTACTAAGTCATTTCAAGCTCACAAGATGCAAACAGATCAAAACAATTTAAAAACCTAAGTCTTCTACCAGATGCGATCCTAGAAATACAGGATGTGATTGCGCATATGGGATGTGATCCTAGAAAAATAGGATGTGATCCTAAAAGTGGGGAATGATCCCCAAAATATAGGATGTGACCCCTTGATGGGTTTCTTCATAAAAACAAGACTAAAACTACAAAACTGGATGCGATCTGAGAAAACCCAGATGTGACGCAGAATCTGGGAAAAACTCGATACAATCTAGGAAAAACCAGATGCGATGCGTGTTTTGCAGGAAGCGATCTGAAATCCCAAATGCGATCCTACCTTCTAGAGGCTCTTAAATGCACAAAAATGCATAAAATTCAAAAATTCAAATTTCACAAGGTAGTTTATCAGGTACTTACTGGCGGTGGGTAGTCGACTGGTCGCTGGTGTCGTCGGCTAAACTTGAATCGATGTTTCCTCACGGAGACCACCATTTTCTCTACAAAGATCTCTGATTTGCTATAACTGAATATAAAAATGAATAGTGAAATGGTCAATTTGGAGGCTTATATGGGTCTTTTGAGACATCTAAGATTTCCAAAACTCCTTTCGGAAAACTATAAGATCATTTGTGTTCTCCTTTTCCTCAATCGGGAACCAAATCAAAGGTGCCTACGACATTTTCAACAACACAGTGTCATTTTGTGATAGTTTCACAAAAAAATTGTGAATTTGCTTCATTTGTTTACCACATTGGTAAATCATACACATTTCATCATACATCTTGATCTAAACATCATTATCACTCATATTTTCATGTAAGTAACTTGATAATCATGTGTTTACTTTTAAACACACCTTCTTCTACTCCACTCTTTCTGACCTTATCGCTTCCTGCAAGTGTTCTATTAAACTGAGGGATTTTATTTCTTTTCCTTCAATTTTGTTCCCGAGGGGGCATGATCACACTATCATCAAAATAGCATCAAAATGACTTTGTTATCAAACAAACTAGGGGCATAACAATTTCCTTGACTAAAGTCAGAACTGTTGGATAGAAAGTTTTGGTTCTCATGAGTTGGATATCTTATGTTTCCTTATTTTAAAAAGATTTTTATTAAAGCTCCTGGCAGCTTCATGCTGGCTTTTGGACGACAACCAAGTTTAGAATCAGTATTATCAATTTTTGGACGACAACCAAGTTCAAAATTGGTATTTTTAAAATCTTTTATTGATCTTTGGACGACAACCAAGTTCAAAGTCAATTCTATTAGTCTTGTTCGATCAAGTGCGAGACAGATCTCATCAACATTTCATTCGACAACCAAGAACGGGATTCTCAATCTTTCTATAGTCAAAATCAAAAACTTTCTTTGAATCAATGCGCTGCTCGCACATTAATTCAAAGAAGGGCAAATGTAACCACCTGAATTTGGTCTATTGCAACTATGGACCCTATTTTCCCTAAATGTGATCATACCCTCGATTATGTCCAAACGACCTTGTTACTGCTTGGCATAATTCTTTAAATCAATTTAATATCCTAGGTGATTTTTATCACTAATTTATATTAACTATTATAGCCATACAATTCAAATCAATTTCAACCAATCAAATCAAACCAAAATCAAATTTGGCTATAATTTTTTAATTATAAAGGAATTAAATAAATCCCTAAATCAAATACTCACTTGCAATTAACCCATTTCCCTAGCCTATTTAATTTAATTAAAATGGCTATAGTCCCCTAATTATTAAATAGCAATTAAATTGTTTAAATAATTAAATCCTATATTTCTAAATGAATTAAATAAGTTTATTTCATTTATTAATATTCCCTCAAACCCCAACCTAACCTATCTCAACCACTTCTACCCTAGGTTCTAACCCTTCTCAACCCATCCACCCTTGCTAATCTAATCCTAATCCTAAATTCTACTCTAACCCACCTCCTAATGTTGTCACATTCCATTAAGGAATACTTAGCAACTCAACCCACTTGAGAA
>MU227831.1:1759534-1775078 GCA_018584345.1 Thuja plicata | reverse complement strand
AAGATGCCTTAAGCCTATGTCTCTCCCATGCCTTATTAATGCCTTGGGCATTAATGGCTCTTACATCATCATTTATGAGTCTTCTAATTCATAAATGAACCTTGTCCCCCCCTCTCTCTCCCATTCTCCTATAAATAGAAGCCTATTTTGAGAGAAAATAAGCCTTAACATTTGATCAAAAATACATTGTTATGCTATTGGATTACTCTTAGAAGCATATTTCACTCTTTATTCCATGCTTTTACATTGTTTAAGTTTCATCTTTTAAAGCTAGATTACATGTTTTTTCATCTTTTTAGTTTAAATTTGAATTAAATCCTTCATATTAGAATAGTATTGGTCACTAATTTATAGCATATTCTGAGGGCTAGTATGTTATGAATTACACTTTTTCTAGTTAGAAGGTAATAGGTCAATTATAGTGGGTTTTACATGCTTTTCTAACCCTTTTGGACTAATATAATGACTTATTGAGTGTTTGTGTTGTTCTCAACAGGTTCCCGAATACACACACAGGTGTTACATAAATTAAACATTTTAACGTCATGTTTGATGTTATAGGAATAATGAGTTACAAACTTAAAGGCCAATTCTTCAAAGGTTCGAATGCCGGAGGGTAACTTTGAAAACAAATCCATTTCCATAGCTCCCAAACTTCTAGGGAATAACCTCATTAGGTAAGTTGTGTCATGCATGAAATCTAGACTTAAGGCACAAAATTCCCTTAAGTGATCTTGAGGATTATTTTTTCCTTCATATTTTTCATATTTAGGAAAGATAGAATTTATTGGAAATAGAACCATGATTAAAGACTTATAAAATGGAAATGGACACAAAGCTTCGATAGAAAAGGGTTTAGGAACCCCACTTTGTTTTATCGTGTCCATATGCATTTGGAAAAGTTGGAATTGTTTGTTCATGATGTCGATAGGATTAGCCTCTGCTTCTTCTTGTTTAAGTTAGTTGACATCATAATCATATGGAAATTTTAGACCCGTTTGTGCTAGGTCTAAAAATTATTTTTCTTTGTCTTTTTCCAGCACTTTTTCCATAAGCTTCATGAAGAAAGGACTTTGCATAGCTTCATTAACCTTTTCATTAGTTAACTCCTCATCATTAGGATCAATTTTTCCCCCATTGTTATTATTGTTCAACCCTTGATTGTTAGGGTCATTGTTTTCTCCTCCATTGTTGGTTTTATCAGATCCTTGGTTGTTAGGATCAACATTTCCCCCTCCATTATTTTTCATATCCTTGTTTACATGGTTGATTTGATCAGGATCTATATGGACAAATGGAAAATACATTGTTGGTTTTGTTTCCTTGATGGGTTCTTGTAAGGGTCTTAAAGAACTAAAACGATCACCTAGAAAAGGACACTCTTACCTTAGATAAGATCTGTCTGATTGTAGGGTAGCCCTAATGTAATGGGATCACATAAAAATTGGCATTAACATAAATCAAATGAAGATCTTAGGATTTTATCTCACTTAAGTGATCAATCCATGGATGATTTTGCAAAATGTCCAATAATGGAGGATTCTGATCTAGTTGACTATACACAGACGTAAAACATCCAAAAGGGTATCCAAAAATGGAATTTTCTTATTTTTGAAACCCTTGGTATATATCCACTGTTTGCCCTTTTTTGTTTTTGGGTGGCTCTTGCATGTGTGTAGGCGGCCTTTAATTGTTGACACGCGGTCACTGGAATTCTTGTACGCAACACTCTGCAGTTAGCAGGCGTCATTTGCCTATTGATAGGCGATTTTAGATTGTTGACACGTGGCACTTTCCAGTGGCTTACGTGGCTTTTGAATGTTTATACATGGTGTTTCAAAGTTGTTATCAGTCCAAGATTTTTTGTACACAGTTTTGAATTGTTGGTACGTGGCTCTTTGCTGATCAGAATTAAAATTGTCAATTTTTTTGTTATTTTTTGGAATTAAAACTTTAAAGGCTTTGATCAAATTTGTCAAAAAATAATCTTGCGTGAAAATAGAGTAGAAGCTCAACACACACATCAAAATTGTACCATATCCCTAAAACAAAGCTAAAAGTGTATGTTCCTAGATATTTTTACGGGTATGCACAAGAATTTCTTCCAAACAATCTACCTTAGAGTCAAACAATTTTGGCTTTTAACAATGGCTCTATAAAGGTAGGTTTACTATTTTATCAAGCTTTTAAATCACCTCCATTCTAAATCTTGCCAAGATCCTTTACCCCCTTGCGGGCTTCCCACACACATGAAAGTACAATTTTGCGCAATCCTGAAGGACTACTCGAGGAAGTGAGGATGACTTGCATAAGGTTTAGTCACTTTCTAATTAAGGTAAAGTGCATTTATTTATAGTGGGTCAGATGATATTGTGGAAAAAGTGATTATCTCCCAATTTGGGTTGTTCCCTCTCACCGTCCTCGTAAGGCAAATCTTGGGAGGCAAGCCCTTTAAAGCTTTATTTTAGCTAGCATGTATATGGAAAGAAAAAATTGAACTTAGTCCAACAAGTTTGGGAATTTGATTCACTCAAAGAGTGAAGAGCATATCCCTATTATCTACCTTTGTTCCAAACACCTCAAGCAAAAATTGTTCATTTTCAACCTCTTGACAAGGAGGTTCTTAAAATTGAGATGTGTGGTTCAATTCTTTATCCTGTTCTTTGCACTAAATTGAATTTGCATGTTTGGCTTTTTGATTCACTTTGAAAAGTGAAGAGCATATGCCTAATGCTTGTTCAATTTAGACAATTAGAAATATTACACTAGATTTAAATGAAATGCCACAATTTAATCAATGCAAGCTTGATAAGATAAGTACCTCATTTTTGAAGCTAGCAAAGGCTAGATGCATTTTTGATTGATTTGTGCTTTATTTCAACTCACCTAGTGGCGATCGTTTCCACTCCGGCTCCTCTAACAAGTTAGTCAATACAATCGAAACAAAGTGAAGAAAAACTCAGAAAATAAATTGACCATTTCACTCCTAAAAGCTCTTTTAAATCAAATTTTTCAAATCAAATCTTAAAGAACTTAAGAATGAAAACTAATCAAAGAGTAGGAAATTTTTCTTTATAAGCAAAAAACACTTTAATATAGTGATCATAAAGGTGTTCTCTTAAAATAAGCTCTCTAAAAGATTAGATGCATGTATTTGTTTATCATGTTTAGTCTTAATCCTTACCTCTTTGCTAGGCCTTGTGACTCATTTCTCTGGTTTTTGCACTTTCGGATAATTTTTCATCTGCAACAATGAAAAACACAGAGAGTTAAAACAGTGAGAAAATCATTAAAAACTTGATTTAAACCATAAAGATCTACGCGGCATTTAACAGCTAATACGCAACTTTTAACTGTTACTATGCATAAATGAAAACTTTGAAAGTGGCTTTTAAATCTTACAAGGCAGCTCAGGAAAATCCACAGGCAGTCAAATAAAATCCACAAGCAACATAGAACATGCAAAGTGCGGTCAAACATTGCTAGTAAGTGGCTCTTGGAAGTTCACAAGCGGTCTTTGGTGTTTGACAAGCGGTGCTTTACAGATTTAGGCGGCACACTTTATCTCACAGGCGGCCCACTTTATCTCACAGGCGGCCTAAGAAAGAAAGACAGAGATGAAAGAAACTCTGTACACGGCATTTTACTGCTCACAGGTGGCTCTGAATGCTTTGTAGGTGGCTCTTCTCCTATTTTCCTACAAAATAACATGAAAAATGATGCAAAACACAAAATATTAAGATAAAAATGTTAGAAATGAGGCCTAAAGCCCCAAGGTGGGCACCATTTATGTGTGTGAGATTACACCTTCATGAAATTAGGATTAGTAACAACAACTCTATGGAAAGAAAATGTTATTTAATCTAAGAATTGAAGTTAAACCCATGACATCTCATGGTTCTCTATCTAAGATTTGTTAAGAGAGCTCTCAGCCTTAATCTCTCTCAAGAACAATCCTAGAATGAGAAGAAAATGATAAACATGCTCTAATCTAGCTCAAATGCTCAAAGATATGTGTGCTTTCCATTCAAATGCTCATGATTCATGCTATGAAATCAACAAATGCTTCTAAAATGATGCTCTAAATGCTATGCAAATGTTGAAATACTATCAAAAGCTCTCAAATGCTCTCCAAATGCCTATAATAAGGATGCTTTGCTCTTGAATTTCTTGGATCCCAAACACAAAGAAAATGGCTTGTATTTATAGCAATTTCCCAAGGGTAGAGGGTAGAGTGAGTTGATCATGGTCAAACCTTGGTTGAGTAAAAAGCTTTGAGGTGTTTTTAAATGGAGGGAAAATTGAGTGGTTGTCCTCAAAGAAATTAGGAATTATTTAATTCAATCATTTAATTAATTTAGCCATGTAAGGGTGAATGGGTTGGATTTGATTTTTTTGATTTAAACTATACAATTAATTGCTTAAAATCAATTGCATAATTTGATTAATCCCTTTTAGGCTTAAATTTAATTATTTGATTTTATGATTATTTAATCCTTTCATTTAATTTGATTTTTGTCTGCTTTGCTTGATATATTTCTATTTGATTTGATTTTGATCCTTTTTTTAATGCATTTTGATGAGATTTTAGGCAATTGGCTGAGATTTGCAAAATTTGAATGTTTAAGCTACACTTGGTCAATTTTAGGTGTCTACAGAGTCAGTTACTGAGTATAATATACAGATATTAAATGATGATTTAATGCAAAGCGATGATAGATGGATGAGGAAATGAATTAAATGAATTTTTTTACAAGATCTATGAGCGAGAAAATTCAATATGAAGATCTAAGGTGAAGATTAAGCGGTTAAATAGAAAAGTGAAAGTTCCAAGAAAAGTTACAAGTTTTTAGGTAAAAGTGATTTGGTTTATCGAGTTCAAAAATATGAAGATGATTGAACAACTGGGCACAAAGGAAGGAAAACCAAATTAAGGAGATTAAGAGGAAAACGTATGTCTATATAAGGAATGAGAATTACACAAAGTAGAGACTACTGGTGAATTGAGAAAATAAGGAAAGAAGTTGAAGAACAACATTTACCGAGAAGAACAGAGAAAGATAGATCAAATAATCTACAGACTAAGAAAGAGATCAATGGAGTATGTGATGACAGTATTTAATTGACTATAAAGGATCTGATCTAAGCATAGTGAGTTGCTAATTTTTAAAGATCAAATTTTATTGTTGCTTATTAATATTTGTAACAGATAAATCTCTTAACCGAGTGGATTTAACCATCCTACATGTAAAACCTAGACATAGGTGACATTCCCAAAGAGTGTTTAAAGACCTCTAACAAGTCTATTCCTAACAGGCTGAAGATATTAACATATCTGAGGTAGATCCCCTAACAGGGTCACATTTAGCAAAAAAAATTGTAATCTTTAATAGGATAAGTTCTTAACCAAGCGTACTTCAAAGAATACATTTTTATTGTGGGTTAAAATTTCTACAAAGGTTTTTCCCAAATTGGGTTTTCTCATTAAATATGGTGTCAAATAAATTATATCATGTGTTAATGAGTTAATCTGATAAATTGCTAAGTTTTAATGATTGATTGTTGCTTATGATATTTGGTGAATTGGTTATTAACTGTATTTAGTACTTATCAAGTGAATCTGCGAGTTCAGTTTTAAGAGTTTAAGTTTGATTTTTATGATTCACCCCCCCCCCCCCCCCCNTTCCCCCCCCCCCCCCCCCCCATCTTAGTGGGACCAACAATTGGTATCAGAGCTTTGTTACTCTGAAGTGATAAGTTTAAACAACTTGAGTTAATATCTAAAGATGTATAAGAGGGAAGCACCAAAGTTGAATAGGGACCATTTCTCTACATGGAAAAGTAGAATGAAGTTGCATGTGTCTAGAGTAGGAGAATATGCACTTTACTATCTTGGGAATGAATATGTAGCACCGACTACTGCACCTTTGACTATCAATGAGCAAAGATAGAAACATGAGCACACACAAGTCATGATTGAGATTGCATCTACACTTATTGACTAGGAATATGATGAGCTTGATGGTTGTACTACTTTGAAATAGATGTGGGATAAGATTGTTTTGACCTATGGTGGAGATCAGCATGTTCAGAAGGATAAAGAAATAATTTTGAGAGGAAAATTTGACTTTATGAGGATGAAGGAAGGAGAGAACATAATACAATATAGTACAATACTTAAGGAGACTGTTAATTCTATTAGAGGAGATAGTGGTATCATAACAGAGGATGATGTTACAAGCAAAATTTTGAGAACCCTGCTACCGAGTTATTCTATTCATGTATCTGTTATACAAGAGTTGAGATCTATACCCCAGATGAATGTTTCACTAGATCTCACTATTGGTAAGTTAATTGCATTTGAACTTAATGAATTTGACAATAGTGTGCCTACTATTTCTAAGTTTGAATCTGAATTTAGGTCTACTTTAACGATTGGAAAGGCTAGGGAAGTCGCTCCTAGAGATGGTTATTTAAGCAGTGCTAGTGATAAATTTTATAGTTGCACTGAAGGACTTGAAGAGCTATTTATTGAATGTGAGGAGAATGAAAGAGAATTTAAAGCTTTGTTGGCTAGAAGGATACAAAGAGGCAAAGGAACAAGGTAAGTTACCCTTGAAATTTTTTAATTGTGATAAAATTGGTCACTTTGCATCTAACTGTCTAGAGAATGATAAGGAGGAAAAGAAAGATAAGGACAAGAGAGAAAACAGATTCAGGAGATACATAGACTACAAAAACAAAGGTAAGAAATCTTGTTATATTGGTAATGAAGGACAAAGTGATGATTATTCTATTAAGAGAAATGAGGAAAAAGAAGTTGTTTATGTTGCTATAAAAGATGATTCTAATGAAGAAGCACCTATAGCCCTAATATCACAAGTGAGTAAGAATGAAACATGAATTATAGATAGTGGTTGTTCACATCACATGACTAGTGACACACTTAATTTTATTTCCTTTGAAAAGCATGGTGGAGGTTATGTTAGATTTGGTAATGATGCTCCATATCCTGTGAAAGGAAAATGATCTATAATTCTATTGAATAACACAAGATGTGATGATATTTATTGGGTTGAGGGATTAAAGTATAATCTATTGAGTGTTGCATAGCTTAATAATACAGGTCACCGATTGGAATTTCAATATGGAAGAGTGAAAGTATTTGATGAGAAGAGCAATCTAATTACTACTGGAGAACAATCTAAAGGTAATCTATTTTATCTTGATACTTCTATGAAGATTTCCCTATTTGCTAAAGTTGAAGATATTTGGTTATGACACAAAAGGCTTTGTCATGTTAATTTTGACAACTTAATCAAATTGAGTAAGAAGAATAGAGTAAGAGGACTACCGAGACTTGAAAAACTAGAGAATGCTATGTGCAAAGAATGTCAGATGGGTAAGATGATTAAATCTAGTTTTGTAAGAAAGACTTATGTTACACAAGGTATTTTTGATTTAGTTCATACTGATTTATGTGGACCGATGAGAAATAAAAGTTATTATGGAGACAAATATTCTATTTTATTTATGGATGATTATTCTAGAATGATGTCTGTAATGTTCTTAAAAGAAAAATATGATGCATTTCAAATGTTTAAGTGGTATAAGGCCCGAGTTGAAAAATAAACTGGAAGACAGATGAAATGTTTGAGATCTGACAGAGGAGGTGAGTTTACTTCTGATGAGTTTACATTATTTTTTAATGAGAATGGAATCAAGAGATAGTTGTCAGCACCAAGGACACCACAGTAGAATGGGATTGTTGAGAGAAGAAATAGATCCATTATTGATTGTGCTAGGAAAGTGATGATTGAAAAAGGATTTTCACAAAACTTATGGAGGGAAGTTGTGAGTACTGATGTTTACACATTAAATCAAGTACAAATGAATAAAGTTACCAACAAGACACCTTATAAAATCTAGTATGATCACAAGCCTATTGTTAGTTTATTTAAAATCTTTGGGAGAAAATGTTATATTCTGAAAGATTCTAGAGAAGGAAATTTTGATTCAAAAGGAGATGAAGGGATATTCTTAGGATATTCTACAAAGGATAAAGCTTACAAATGTTTGAAAAAGGTTACTAACAAAATGGTGGAAAGTACAAATGTGAGAGTTGATGAATTTGCAGAAAGGAATGAAGAAGACAGTAAGAAGGAACCTGATGATTATGAGAAGTTTGTATATGTACAACATGATGCACTTGAAAATTTATCAAGAGCACCTATCGAGGAGGAAGATGTACAAGAAGTTCCACAATCGAATGTTGATATTGATTAACTAAGACCTACTGAGCCTATTTTGGGAAATTATGTGAGAAGGCACCATTCCCCAAGCAAGATTATTGGAAATAAGGAAGCTAGAGTGATGACAAGGAGAAAGGCCAAATACAATACATGTTTGATATCTTCATTTGAGCCAAAGAAAGTTATGGAAGAACTGGATAATGAGGATTGGATGAAAGCTATGAAAGAAGAGTATGATCTCAAATTGAGAAGAACAAGACATGTACTTCAGTACCCAGGCCTAAAGAAAAAAATGTGATTGGTACTAAACGGATTTTTAGAAACAAATTGAATGAGCATGGAGAAGTTATCATAAATAAAGCTAGATTGGTTTGCAAAGGTTATGCACAAGAAGAAGGAATTGACTATGGAGAGACTTTTGCACCTGTTTCTATATTTGAAGGAGTTAGAATAATTCTAGCATATGCTACTTACAAAGGATTCAAGGTATGTCAAATGGATGTTAAGTATACATTTCTTAATGGGATACTTGAGGAAGAAGTATACATTGAGCAACCTGAGAGATTCATTGAGAACACAAACAAGAACAAGGTATGTAAGTTACATAAAACTTTATATGGATTGAAACAAGAACCCCGAGCATGGTATGAGAGACTGCACTATTATCTAATCAAAATAGGATTTCAAAGAACAAGTGATAATAGTAATGTTTACTTGAAATGTGACAGTGAGAATAAAGTTTTGACTACTAAAATTTTTGTTGATGATATTATATTTTGAGGCAATGACACTTTATGTAAAGGATTTGCTAATGAAATGAGAAAAGAGCTTTAGATGTCAATTATTGGAGAGATTAATTTCTTTCTAGGTCTATAGATACAACAAGTTACTGGAGGAATCAATATT
Source organism: Thuja plicata (assembly GCA_018584345.1). Classification (NCBI taxonomy): domain Eukaryota; kingdom Viridiplantae; phylum Streptophyta; class Pinopsida; order Cupressales; family Cupressaceae; genus Thuja; species Thuja plicata. The sequence continues at coordinate 1,765,920 of MU227831.1, read as the reverse complement.
ACACAAGACAAGTATATCAAAGAGATTCTTGAAACTTTTGGTATGGAGGATTCCAAACCTGTTGGAACATCGATGGTTACTAGATGTAAATTATCTAAAGAGGATGAAACACAAGAGGTGGATAATACTCTTTATTGATTCATGATTGGTAAATTGCATTATGTTGTTCACAATAGAACTGATATAGTACATGTTGTTTGAATTGTTGCAATATTTTCTTCTAATCCAAAGGAAACACATGTCTGCAGTAAAAAGTATTTTGAGATACCTGAAAGGGATAGAAGAGTTTGGTTTACTATACAAGAAAGGAGGTACTTTTGATTTGAAAGTATACACTGATGCAGATTGGGCTGGAAATGTTGATGACATAAAAATTACTAGTGGGGGAGAAATATTTCTAGGTGAAAGATTGGTTACATGGTTGAGCAAGAAACAAAGTTATATTTCACAGTCTACTATCGAGGCTGAATTTTTTGTTGCTGCTATTAATTATGCAAACATAGTATGGATTAAAAAATAACTTGAAGGTATGCAAGAAGAGATCACAAATCCGGTTACTATTTTTGTGATAATACAAGTGCTATTAAGATATCAAAGAACCTAGTTATGCATTCAAAGACCAAGCACATTTCTATCAAGTATCACTACTTGAGAGAAATTTCAAGAGAAGAATGTGAAATTGGAATATGTGAATTCAAAGGAACAATTGGCTGATATCTTTACAAAGCCACTACCTAAGGATATTTTTGAGTATCTAAGAGGTAAATTAGGGGTTTTTCCACTATCCAGTGTTCACTAAGGAGCATGAATCCTATTGCATCAATTCTATATTTCATTAGAATATATATTTCTGAATTGATTTTAGTATGACACACTTTAGGAGATTCTTGAAGTTCTGAAAAGATTTTTATATGTAATGTTTTATGAGTACATGTCAGGTATAATCCACTACTGAAACAAGTTTTTAGGAGTATGACTTTTTGGCATTGTTGTCAAAGAGGGAGAATAACGAAGTGATGACATTTATCTACAGAGAGATATTGAGAGAGAATAATGAATTGCTAATATTTACTCATGAAGGAGATTCAGAATGTATGTTACAAAAACATAAGATTTATCCAAGAGGGAGATTCAGATTAGAGAGGAAACATATATATCAACTCAGAGGGAGTACATTTATTTATTTGAGAGCTTCTATCATCAATTGTTATTACATTGTTAAAGTGGTTGTCATCAATGCCAAAGAGGGATATTGTTGATTAATTGATGTTTATCTGATGGAGGTGATGAAGACCAAATGATATTGAGTATCATGATTATAGAAATGGTTAGATCAGTTGTTGTTTTGTCATTGATGTTAATAAATTGATTAAATGATTTTTATTGTGTTACAATATCATAAGAGGAGAATTTAAATGGGTGACAAATACAGATCAGACAATGATGAAGTAATGATGTTATAGTAATTTTTTACTACATATTTGATGTTATCAAATTGGTACATTTGATTGATCAAGTTGGGAACTGCAATGAATTAAGTTATGACTAAAAGAGATACTTTATCGAGGTAGACTGAGTCAGTCACTAGAATGTTATGTGAGTCATTCATAGTTACCGAACATCAAGCACCGAGAGCAAGTTAGACACCAAGCAATGAATGAGTCAATTACTGAGTTGTAAAGCAAGTTTTACCAAGTAAAGTATACAGATATATTCAAAGTGATGATGAGATGGATGAGGAAATGAATTAAATGAAATTTGTTACTGTATGCACCCTAAAATGGTCGCCTAGACTGTGGGCCCCATTTATCATTTTATTAATTTATCAATTTCCTGAATCAATGCTTTGCAACATTTTCAATTCAAATCAATTTCCTTGATCAAATTGTAATTAATTCAATTATTTCAATATTTCCTAAGGTTTGATCATTTTTATTTAATTAAAATATTTAATCTCCCTTTTAATTAAATAAAATTCATCTTATTTAATTAAAAGATTTAATCTCCCTTTTAATTAAATTAAATTCATCTTATTTAATTAAATTAAATTCCTCCCATTTAATTAAATAAAGTTCTTCTAATTTATTTAATTATAAAGAAAACCCCTCTTTTAATTAAATAAATAAAAATCCCCACTTAAAGCACTTTATTTGATGAAAAAGGAAACAAATTAAATAAAAATTAAATAAAATCTCTTTTTCTTCACATCTTCCTAAGTGGTGGGATTTTTGCCTCTTAATCATAGCCTTTGATTTTTGCCTCTTATCTCAACCGTTCACTTTCTTATAAAAGGAGCCCTCTCCTTCTCATTCTAGGATATAGAATTTTTAGGTATTGTTATGCTGCTGGTTTGGAGAGAAATTTTGGAGGAGAATTTGAGCACTCAAGCTTGGATATTGCAACTTCTCTCTTCTTGTCTTCTTCTTCTTCTTGCATCCATGGCTATTCATGTAGATTAGATTCATGTTTCCTTTCATAGATTAAATTTGCATATTTCCTTTCATAGATTAATCATGCATTGCTATCATTTAGATTAATTTCCTTTTATGCATTGAAATCATATAGAATAGATTTCATTTTCATGTATTGAATCTCTCATTTCATGGTGTACTTGCATGGGCACAACTAGGTCAATCTGAGGGCCTTCATCACAAACCTTTGCACTCCATGACTAGAGAGTTATGAGTCGATATTTGAGTCCTCATTCTTGAGCAACCTTGGATGGAATGATTCATAGAAGTGTGACACATTTTCATCACACATTTTTGGTGTCCAACGTGGGGCAGAAGATTCATTTTCTGTCACATAGCTATTTTTTGTAATTTGTTTTTGGATTTCTATATTTTTCATCTTTTCCGTACTTGCTATTTTTTTTTCTAAGGAAAATTTTGCATGAGATTTTGTAGGTCTGCAGACGAGATTTTGCTAGATTCTGGGTTTTCTTGCGTGGCACAGTGTGGATCTTCGCATGACACTATACCAATCCTCACGTGACATTCGGCACAAGGCTGGGATCTGATCTATTCTCTATTTCTATACTTTTCTACACTTCTTCATGCGGCCTCTGTACTTCACGCGGTTGAGTACTTCATCACGCGGCTCTGTGGGAATCCTCACGCGAGATCCCGCACCGGAGATCTATTTTTATTTTCTATATTTTATATCTCTATTTTTTATGCTAACCACTAATGTTTACTGTTTCTGGTGGTTTGTGATTTGTTTTTGTTGTTGTTGTTGTTGATTTGGACTTGCTTGGATAAACAATAAAATGATTCGTGTTGCATTGGATTTGAGGTATTTTGTTGATCTCTATAACATTTGGATTTTGGAAATAAAATGAACCTCTCTTGTGTTTAGTTTGAGTGTTTCTTACTTTCATAGGTCACATTTCCAATTGGTGCACTAAAAATGGACCTAGATTTTCTTTCTTGCATATATGTTTTACATAGTAATTAGGCCCTATGAACACTATTTGTGGCAATCTTGAGAGAGTGGGCTTCATTCGCTTATCTTACATACGAAGCTCTTTTTGACGATAGATCCCCTTGTAGGTAGGGAAGGATTTTTTTTTATCTCATTGGTCAACTTGGTTTGGGTTTCAACTTTTGGCGATACTTTCTCTCTTTGGGGAGATTGGTGTCATTTGTTGTTGTGTGAACCTTGAATGAGGTGATTTCAAATTAGTGGGTCAATTAATCTTGTTTGCTATATTTTGGTGAGGTGAAGAGGCTAGAGGATTATGCTATTTTCCCTTTTGGGAGAATCAAAAACTTGGAACCCTTGAATCCAAACTAAGTCCCCATGTGGTCCATATTGTGAGTCTTCCTTGTTAGAGAGGGTTAACCGTAGTGAACATTCCCTTTATTGGGTAAACCACATGGATGGAACCTCAAGTGGTAATAGCCATTTTTTCCATGGTAGCAAAAACTGATATATATATATAAATGTCCTTGTGGAAGAAATCTCCACGGGTGTAGTTTCTTGTGGGTTGTTAAAACTCCTCAGCAGCTCCTGATTGATTAAATTCTTGGACTGTGTCAAAACCTTGGTGCACCAGGATTGGATTTCACCCACTTGAGATTGAAAAAGTTACAGAGTCAAGCCATTACTAAGAACCATAGTGCAACCAAATTTTTATTCTCTAGGACAATGTGCGTGATTGGAAAACATTTTGAGAACATACACAAGTAGCATTCTTACAGAGTAGAAATGCTATGACACTATCCATGTTCATGTGTAAGGTTGCTTTGTCCCTTGCTCATTGTTTGAAGACATTAATTGACTCCCTGATTGTTGTTTTGCGTGCTTGATTCATGATAAAATCTATTAATGCATCTAGTTGGTCAATTAAAACAATCAAAAACTGAGTTTTGTGTCCTTTCCTCGCTTGAGAAAACTTTTTCTTCGCATCGTTCACTGCATTTCCTTGTGCGGCTATCTGAAAACCCTCACGCAATATTTTTTAAACTTGTTGTCAGTTTGAAGTTATCCTATCACACCAGTCTGAGTTTTCTCACATTCCTGTGCATTTTTTCATGTGGTCCTGTGCAAATCCTGGCACGAGAAAGCATTCTGTCGCACAAAACTGTCTGCTAGTAAGCTATTTGCTATTATTTTTGAGCCCATTTAGCTTTTTTTCCTATCATTTTCAATTTTTTGGGTTGATCTGGGTCAGATTGGATTACTTACCTCGCTATTAGAAGCTTGTTTTTGCTTAGAAATCTTGTGTTTGACCTTTTGGATTAGCAATCTTTGATTTTACAAGTGACCTTTCTTAGCACTTGGTGAGCTAAAAACTGTCCTTGTTGAAAAGATAAACCTTTAGATTCTTTGATAACACTCTTGGAGAGTTTTTCTAGTCTCTTGTCCATCGACTTTCATACAAAATTTCAATCTCAATTAATATAATTTTGGTAACACCATTCTCCTAATCCATATGTGTTAGGGTATTCACCCATTTATTGGGCACCTCTGTGGTAGTGTTGGCTTATGCCTCTTTGCAATTTTCTATCTTATCACCCCTTTTTGGACAAGTTAATTCTTTTTCTATCCTAGTTTGGTACCAACATTTCTTAGGGTAATCCTATCAACTAGTACCTTTTCTTTCATGCCAGTTACAACAAGATATCAAGTAAATCAAGGAAAATGACCTCAAGTGGTTTTTAACCAATTACCCTTAGTTAAAACTTGCCAAAGACATAAGGGAAAAGAACCCATATTTGATCAATCACCTAGGAATACTTCGGAAGTGTGGTTTGATACCTAGAGCCATCTTAGTGAGTTGGGTATCCCCTTAGCATCTTCTCACTATTCTATCGATATGAGTTACACAATGACTCAGGGAGAGAGGGATAAATGTCTTGATGACATGTTTGCGAAGTATGGGAATGTTATTTCATTTGGTGGTTCCTCTCATAATAGTATACCAACCTCACCCTATATTTCAACAAGATATTTGGATGCACACCAAAGGGCTGAGAGAGAGAGGTAAGAGACATGCTTATGACGATGATTTATCACAACATGAGAAACAAGGAGATTAACTTTATGATACTCATGTCAATACAACTTATACCAACAACTTGTTTCAAAATTCAAGACCAAGATCACCTCTTGAAACATCTACCAATTACATGAGTGACAGACTCAAGAGGATTGAGCATGATAAGAAAGCATTTCAAGATGAGCAAGTTCATAAGGAAGAACAAATTAGACGTCTAGAGTTGGAGAAACAAACTTTGATAGAAATGGAAAGAAAATCCTTTCAAGAGGAGCAAGATAGGCTCTTGGCTCAATAACTCAATGATCCATTCAATAATATGCATGTTAGTGGTGGAAACAATTCTCCTCCATCCACTCCTCCTAGGACTCCAAGAAGTAGGAGCATTCAAGATCACCATCACGATCTCCTAGCCCTAGGGGAAGAAGGGTTTCTACACATGATCATCATAGAAGACAAACCCCTCCTAGGAACTCAAGGCCTTCTTTACAACATGCTCATTATGGTTCACAATATGGGGGTAGTAGCTCGAGCTTTGATTGCACCTCCCAAGCTTTCATGAAAATGCAACAAGAACCACTTTTTCAATAGTATGTGGAGAAATATGTGGAGCAAAACAAGGATAAGTTCCTAGAGAGCCTAATCAACAAAGGTGCTAGAGTCCCTTACAACTTTGATGTGGATAAAAATATTAAGAAGCAAGGTCCATCCCAAGAGGAAAAGATCAACGTAATGCAAAGAAAAATGGACAAGATGTTTGCACCTAAGAATTATTTCTCATTGGACTCGATTTGTCCTAATCCTTTTGATAAGAGTGTTGACATGAAAGAATTTCCTAGAAAGGTTGAAATTCCTCAATATGACAAATATGATGGGAGTGGAGATC